>DWNE01002871.1:0-17777 GCA_018249875.1 Cecropterus toxeus | reverse complement strand
GCCGGGAATCGAACCCGGGACCCATTGCGCGTCAGATCGGTATGGTAACCGCTCGACCACGCGGGTCGTCAAATATATATATATTTTATTATTATTTATTTCATAAACATTTACTTTCTTTAAGTACAAAAATTTAATTTAAATTTCAAGTTTATATACAGTCTATATGTAGTAGTGTGTACGATGTGGCGAAACCGTCGCCACGGCAAGCCACACCAATAATCATACTCACATGCGCCTATAGATGTTTCACATCTAAAGCAATCTCATATATAGAGATTTTATCGATGTGAAACATCGGACATATCTAACAAAATATTTTGTTCCAGGTCCACAATGTCGGAAGCTGTACCAACGGTCACCATCAAGTACACGTCACAGGCCTCATTGTCCAATGTCGACCCAAACGATTCCCTCAACAGCCTGATAGAGGGCACCGTGAACAAGGATTGCATCGACATGTCCTGTTCTATCACCAACCAGTGTGTTACATCTTGTGAGAATACAGTGGAAAACTCGAAACGAAAGTTTACTTGCTGCAGTAAGTACTTTTCATTTATTTTTGCATAAACCAGAAACCGTCGTGGGATCATGCACAACAACTTTGCTCAAGATCATCACATGACAAATGCATAGTTTACGATTCTATAAAGGACAGACGGACGAACATTTTTATTATGTATAAATGTACCTAGTTCAATAGATTTATTAAGTTGAAACTTACAAAACATAAATTAATTTAACAGACATAGGTATACCTAAAAAAAACTTAAATGTAAAAAAATGCCAAATTATATATAAAAAGCTGCGTCCACATTGCTCTCCCGGAGATGATGTAAGGCTAATTCTTTGAGCGAAGTATGTACCAGCATTGTACACTCTGTCGAATATTTATTGTCATTTTAATTTAAAAGTGGCCTAAACCCTAAGCTCTAGATGTAGCACGGGCCAAAGAATTGGAGATACGCCCGAAAAATATTACCAATGTTTATATATATATATATTTTGTGTTGTGTCTTAAGCTATGAAATAAATGTTTTATCTATCTATCTATCTAGTAAGGAAGACACACTTATCCGAAACATTCCAACTTAGTCCTTAGAGGATAGCAATGCATCTATGGACAACCTCAGGTAAGACCACTTGCCATTACATGGACCGCATGCTCGTTTTCTACTTCTGTATAACAAAAAATAACAGGTGTGTATTCCGTGTGAACAAACTTCAGTTGCAACTCGTTGACCTCTACTAACAAAAATAAAGCAAAACTTTTATCTATGGTTAGTCACGGACGAAGCGGCCTCTTGAAAGTTACGAAGTTTTTAGTGTATGGCATCTTGAAACTAGTAGGCAGGGGTTAATTTGAATAGTTATGATGACAGATTTTTGAATCCAGTATATTTTTATATTAACAGTATTTTAGTAATAAATTAGGTTTCAACACAAATATCTTGTAGTTTGATACTAAAACTTGGTCATTCATATTGTAAGAGTTTTGGTTGCTCTTTTTATCCGAAATTATTATATATCAATCTTGTTGTATTTATAGACATAGATAATGGTGAAACATATATCGTCTTTGTAGTTCCGGGATTGAAATAGATCTACCTTTGCCCATCGTCAGAGTCGATAAAAAGGGGGCTTCCGGAGTTAAGGGCGCCAGGAGTGGAAGTTCGAACCGTCCAGTCACGCTACTCTGGAAGGGATGTCAGTATGTGCGGTCACATACCGTCATAAAGACGGTGCGGTGAACCCTGCCGCTTAACTGAGTTGAACCCGACAAAGGTTCACAGGCTCTGGTTGCATCCCGTTGGAAATCTTAGAGTTATCTTCGCAGCGCCGAGGACGGTCATCGTGAGCAAAATACTCATGAAATCATTGATTCTTTACCTAGTTCATTCCTGCAGTTCCGCCCGCTTCAGTTCTTTTTTTGTACGTTAATGAGTACTCAGTGTGTTAATTCAGGTCATAAAATATCTGTCTGCTGAATTTCAGTGAAATCTGACTAGTAGTTATTGCGCGAAAGGGTAAGAAGCATACATAAATCCTCTTAAACTTTCGTATTTATAATATAGGAGAGATATTTTTATAATATATGATTATAGACTAATATTATCGCGTATTTATACATTTTAATATGTTACGGGTACTCACGACATGCGGTTTTTTTAATTTCTTTTTGCCGATATTTTGACCCAGTAACATGGATCGTGGTCACGGCGAAACATCGGCAAAACGAAATTAAAAAAATCGCATATCGTGAGTACCCATAACCTATTAAAATTGTTTTAATAATGTTATCATGCATAGTTGCATACTATGCGCGGTGGCAGGTATCAATATTTTACTAAGAAATAATCGTGAATCTCTCTTCATGAAATAGAAATAGGATTTCTGATAACTTCCTTTTCGATATTCTTCGCCTAAGTATTTTTGGCGGTTCCCAGAAATGTTTGCTTCATTTCTCGGTATACAAAAACAGCTATAAATATTTATAGGATCCACTTTTATTCCATATTTGTTCCCTTTTCAATAAAAACACAGGTATTTGCCAAAGAGGAACATGATAATTGCTTATTGACTCAGTCTCATTTGAATATTATTTATATCTCGATACAATTAGAATTCAATTACTTAGGTACCTACATCCTAATATTGCAAATAACGCGTAATTTAGGATTCAATAACGTAGGATTTGCATTCGCATTTATATTCGTAAAAAATGTATTTGATAAAGGAAAGGATTGCCTATTTTGATTTCCACTGAAATTTTAATAAAAACTATAGTAAATAATCTTGGGGTAGAACAAATAATAAGAAGTCCCTTCTCTTTTATTCTTGTTTGTTTCATTAGACTAATAATTACTACATAGATTAGATTATTTATTAACAATCAACGATCTTATTTCGCATATGCAAAACTTTTGCAAGTTACGAAGTAAAATCGTAAGCGTGATTCAAAAATGGGTACAGCGCCATCTAGCGCCGACTACTGCTTTTATAACGCGCTTTTGAATCGAGTTTCAAGTCACACCATTCTAAAGAAGTTTCAAAAACTTTTCAACCATCAACCCATTGTCCCACTGCTAAACACGGGTCTTATAAAACAGTTTACAGGTACATTATTCAAAATCAAACAACTGTAGTAACTACAGAATAAAACTTCAATGTTCAACGTCCCAAAACTGGTGATAACCCTTTTTGAAATATCGTTAATATTGTATGTAATTCAGTGCTGAGCACCGCATCTCCGCGCCGTTTGTATGAAAATGCGTCTCCACCGGCGCTTTATTGAAACATTCGGGCGAGGAATACATTACGTATGGCGCTCTGTGCTTTATGCCGGATGCGTGATAGAAATATAAGGCTGTCGTGGTTGATAGGGTTGGCACAAATACATATATAATCTGATACTCCTAATATTGATGAATTTGACTATTTGAGTGGTGGAGCGGCCATCATGACGGTCTTACAATGAGTTCAGGGTTTGATCCTTGGCTAGACAATCTGTTGTAAGCTTGAATGGTCTAGATCAGAGGTCGGCAACCTGAGGCCCGCGAGCCACATACGGCTCTGTGGATGTTATGCTGCGGCTCTTTAATTCGCAATACGCAATAATAAAATTAGCTTAATTAAGCTATTTATTGTTAGCTCTTTAAATCCTTTGAAGTTTTGTAAATTGTATTTTTTTACTTTTCTGGTTCTATAGGTTCCCGACCCCTGGTCTAGATGATTTAATTTATTTTAAATAATTAATCTACAATTCCGGTCAGTAGGCCATGTGGACGGGCATCATGAACTAGATTCGTTGTTGTGTGCGAACGAAGATGTTTATAGGTGGTAGTGGTTTGTGGTTTGACTCTGGAAGCACCACTGCCATTATTTATTTTTGCTAAGTATCATCAATACTGAGTACTGCTATGTTCTGGTCTAAAGTGGCAAGGAAAACATACATAGCGACAGGTCTAGCAACTCATCTATGGCCAATATAGTGAGACTAATTTTATTTGGATTTGCTAAAAGATGCCACTAGATGGATTGCATGGTCGTTTGGTAATTTTATGCTATAAATTGCTTATTATATATTAATTAATTGTCACTGCCGTTTGTGACTATTAAATGTTCGAAAAATATTGAGTACAGTTTGAATCGTTAGGTTGGCTACATACGCGTTTGACATCAAGAATAGTTATCGATTTATTAAGTATGATATTTTATGGCAGATGGTATAAATCCAGTTCCAGCGACAGCTTTGGTATAAAAATATTACGATACCGTTCAAAACACCTTCGCACTTACAAAACGTAAATCCAAACTACCCTCACAATTTCACTTCCTAGAACAATTGCTCGGTTAAATCTTTCAAACAATTATCATCTCCAGTCAAGGAGGACTCGACTCAGGAATCTTGAGTGGCTCGTAAGGACTCGAGTCTAAGTATTCACACCATGTTAATTATAGCCATGATTTTTCTTCCTAGCTAAACCGCGTACCCCATTGTTAGGTTTGGTGAGTGGTGTTATAGTCCTCGTGGAAGAATCCAATTATTTCAAGTAATGTGAGCTTAATAACAGCCAATTAAAAGAGTTTATCGCTAACCTTAACGCACATTCGCACTGTGATTTCTGTAGAGTTGAATCAATAGTTCAAAATAAAAAAGAAAAGAAGAAAGAAGAAGTGGGTAAAAAAGACTGGGTAAATAAATGTCCGATGTGGGTCGTAAATAGTCGAATTGTAACGATATACCTTTGATAAACCTCAAATAATATTTCTCAATCAATAAACTTATGAGAAATGGTGAAAATAAAATTGGTGAAAATTGGGATTTAACCTTAATTTTTTATATAATATCGAAGCAACAAATGAGCATGCAGCCCACCTGATGGTAAGTGTAATTACTACTCCTGAGGATCAAGTCAGAACACCTCTGATATATATCTCCCTTACCACGCCTTTCAGATTAAAGCAGAGTAGAGATAACACTGCTGTCATTATTACAGAAATAGAAGTGGCGGTGGTGCGCTGGAGTCGAACCACAAAGGGACCTACCACCTACAAATTGTCATTGGACGACCCGCGTGGCGAAGCGGTCACCATACCGGTCTGATACACAGTAGGTGCGGGATTCGATCCCCGGCCAGCCAGAAATGTGAATGATGAGTTTAGATTTCTATTCGGGGTCTGGGAGTTTATGTATTCGTGTATGCCCATGGCACCCACGACACAGGAGAAAATCGAACTGTAGTGCTATGAATGTAGAAAGTGTTTATAAGTGTTTACAACATTATAGGTACTTGTCATGATATTTCATTGAAAATCATTTATTATACTCAATTACTTGCGTGCAATGTAGCCAAACAGGTATAAGTGACGTATTTCTATAGTTTAAATAAGAAAGCCACAGATAATATTGGCAGCCCTACTCGCGTGCTACTTTCTCGTGTTTTCCCAAACGGACTTCTTTGTGTTTTCCGCGATTTCCACTCGAATAAAATGTATTATTAAAATTATTTTGACTGAATCAGAGAGGTAATGGGTTGGTTGTTTACCTGAGCTTACAGGACTTTTTTATAACCTGTCATCAATTTTAGTATAGCTTAGACATAGTTGTTTTATTGATTCAGTCAACAACCATATGCGATTTGGGAAGCCTCTATTGAATAATTGCCAAATACTTTAATTTTAAATTTAAGTACGCTAAATGGTCTAGGATCTACTTTTTTGTCGTTTCTTCGTTGTTGAAGGTAGTTTCCGTGAAAGTCCCTGCCAACTTTACATGTTATCCTCCTCCAGTTTTTTCGGCTTTCCGCTGCTTTTAGGACAGTCGCTATGGGGAATCCAGAGACGGTAGCTATTTGATCGCACTATGGGGATGGCCCGCAAGGTCTCATTCTTCTTACCCAACATTGCCGACTACCAACTTGATGAAGTGGTTTAGGGTCCAACTACATTTATTCGATTAGTATCGTTGGGTCATTAGCATATTAATCAATTTAAATAAAAAGAAAACACTTTTAGCTTGAGTTTCATTTATTTGGAATAATTCAACGTATAAGTATTATACGTATTAAGTAAAATATCACAAATAAAGCTTGCATGCTCAATTTCGTATAAGCAAAGTATTGCTGGTTTTCGAAATATTTGGAGCAAACGTGAGTTTAACTTATGAAAATTGACGGTTCACCTTGTAGTTTAGTTGCATTCATATTTGATCTAAATACTGAGCACTTTACCGTAGTTTTATGTAAATACTAGCTTTTATTCGCGGCATTCACCGGTTGGGTCATTTACTCTATAAAGGAGTATCCCTACGCGCTATTTCAAGTCACAAACTATTAAAAAGCTAGTAAAAAGACCAATGTAAATGTGTATATTTGACTAACAACTGACATTGACATTTGACCATTAAAAAAAATCATTTAACCGTTAAATTAAACATGTATCATTTTGAACAAAAAAATGTTTTAAGTAGTCGGGTTTTTGGTTTCAATGTAAACTTGTAAATCTGCCAATTAAAAGCGTATTATATGCTTAGTAATGATACGTTTTAATAAACCTGTTAGTATGTGCAGTTTACGCTAAATTTACAGTTAACTAACTGAAGCATTTTATACATGGTGTGAATTTACCTAAGTTATTTATTTATAAAAACTGAAGTAGCATACAAGCAATCCGCCTGATTTTAAATTGTCACTGCCGCCCAAGTAGCTGTATATACATATGTTACATACATGTGTGGTTGCCGGCTCACTTGTAGTATATGAGGCGACCATCTTAGTCCTCAGGAGTAGCAACGCATCTGTGATCGACTTCAGATAGAACCTCTGTTCTATATGAAGTTGATTACAGATGTCCTTGGGCGACAGTTACCGCTTATTATCAGGTGGTCTGCATGCTCGTTTGCTACTTCAATCTGATAAAAAATTAAGATAAAATAAAGATATCTCTTAGAGTCAAATAGATGATTTAATATACTGTCTTACAATCTATATAGATATTCATATAGAGTCTGATTGACAATTGGCAATTTGACTTACGATGTCAAGTCAGAACTGGTATCAATAAGTAATATGGAGTAGATTTTTTCCATGCAAAAAGGCATGGGTCTTCCCTTACATTTGAGAGAGTTTCAAGCTATAATCCATCGCGCTGACCAAGTGCAAATTGGTAGACTTCACACATCTTTGGGAACTTCTTGGGTTTTTAAAGAAATTCGTTACTTAAAACTTAGTTTTTTTTTCGACTAAACTAACACTTGTTTTACTATTTACCATAAATAGGCTTCGTGGAGCCACCAAAATAGAATCACCATGAGATCACCTTTGGAATTCAACTTAAAAATATGAATGTGATGTCATTCTAATTGGGGTAACGACATTACGGGTAAGTTAATTATTTGGCAACCAAGGTTAACCTATTGTGAGGGCGCGGTTCATTTGGCACGCTTATGGAAATTGAACGGAGTTTTCATGTATGTTGACAATTTGGAAATACGAATCCTGTTTTTGCTTTAACAGCTGTATTTAATGTTGTGTTTTATTTTGAAACATCTGAGTCCTGAGGAATAGTAATGCATTTGTGACCTACGTAACAATATAATACTTATAGTATCTAGGTCGATTACAAATGTCCATAGGTGGCAGTCGCAAATGGCCACTGGCACCAATGAAATGAAATGAAATTAATTTAAATGAAATATGAAATGAAATATCTTTATTTTGTATAAGCCTACGGGAGCACTTGCAAATTGTCATTTACAGTATTTTTTCTTACACTACCACCGGATCGGAATCATGGACATCATAAGGTGGACTGCAAGCTTCTTGTAACTTCTAGAATATAAAAGAATGTTAGCCGTCACAGGACACCCGGTAGGTGTGAAATATCGTGTTAGTTAAAGTAATATGCGTAAAATAAAAGAGAAGATTGCGACAGGAACTGAATATATATATAGCATTGTAAAAAAAATATGATTTTTTTTACAGAAATTTAGTATTTATTTAATAAATATTTATTTTTAGTAAATACAAAAATTTAATCTAAAGTTCAAGTATGCCTATGGTATATATACCTACAGTCTATCCCGTATTTATACAGTCGAACCCGTCCCCCCGGAAATAGTTTCGGATTGCATTAAGATATTGAGTTTCACCATCATGTTATTTTAAATTCAAGTATGTCTAATCTAAACACAAGCATTTTCAACTCTAGAACATTACAGGTTTTATATTAGCTGCCGATAAACTAAAGACAAGTTCATGGAAGCCGTCTTAAAGTTGACCTTCTAATATGTAACCGTCTTCCTACATTGCACAATGGCATTTCCGTATTATGACTGCATTATACCGTTATGCGAATAGAAACCTCACGCGTTCATTGTACTTGTACATAGCTAAGAAGATTGAGATATTAATAGATCTAAATAACAAGAACATGAGAATTCATAATCAATGTAATACTCTGTTAGAAAGGCATAACCGCATGGTTTACTTACAAACGGGTCAAGGGCTAAAGTTAAGCAACGTTGGGCGTGGTTGAAACATAGATGGGTGACCGTAAGTAGCTAAATTTTCGGTACTTTTTTGTGATCCAGAGAGCACGTGAAGCCGGTGAACCCGGATATTATCATTGGACGTTAATTTTCAAATGTACCTACAGAGAAACTTAATATAGAGTAAATTAAATAATAGCCAGTAAATAAAATATTTCAATTTAATGCATATAGGACCTGGGATTCTATTTGAAGTCGATCACAGATGCATTGCTATTCTTGAGGACTGAGATGGTTGCTTACATATAAGTAAGCCGACAACCAAAACATTCGCAATAACGAAAGAACTGCTTTACCCTAGAAATAGGTGTGGTACTTCCCCGGTCGTACTACATTACTTCTACCACCTGGTATATAATGGCATACCTAGGATAATAATAGGTTGACGACGATATACAGCAATTAAATATAATAAAATTAACGATAAATAAAAGTATTTGCATTTAAAATTAAATACAAGAAATTAGTAATTTCTAGCTGGATTTTATTAAAAAACCAATAACTTAGAAAGTTTTCTATTGGACATAAGTAGTTCATTAAACTTTAATTGCAAGAGTTTGAAGACTTTAGCCTAAGTTTAATATAACTTCGTAGTTGGAGTGTGGTGGTCTCAACACACTTATTCTGGTTTATAATTTAGTTTATACCTGCTGAGTTCCAGTTTCAGACATGTGGTTTGGGTGGTATAGTGCATATGTATATACATCTACATTAAACTTTAATTTAGATGCAGTGTGATGCAATTCTTTACCGAACTGCGTCAGAGAGGTATGTTTTTCACGGGTAAGTATGTATGTATGCATGTATGTAATATTGTATCGGTTACGGATATGATATTTGATATTTTTGATTACTTTCGGATAGTTTCGGCTATGAATATTATATTTTAAGGAATCTGTAACGTTAAAAAAATTGGCAAACGGAAATATAGTGAATTTGTAACACATTTATTTGCGTATACAGATATCTGTTATAAAAAGTGTTAAATTAAATAAAAAGAAAATCATTAAAATTTGTAACAAATACAGGTATATTTTTTATTTTGTTATATAATTATCATGAATGTACAAACAAAATAAATATAGGTATTAAAGACTTACTCTTGTAAGTAAACTTAAAAAACAACATTCAGTACCATTAGTACGAGTTTGTCTTGTTTTTTGCAGACAAGATTGAGTCTTGTTTCTGCCAAAAATGCCTTCTGTAAATTTTAGTTCCGAGACAAGCCGCTACGGGCGCTGCATGTAGATGTATGGGCAGAAACAAGACTCAATCTTGTCTGGAAAAACAAGACAAACTCGTACTAATGGTACAGATCGACGCACAATGATTCACGAAAACTCGTGTTTTGGCACGGCTGAAACAATCAGCAATTTTTGGCCAAAACCGAAACTAAGGCCGAAACTACAGTTTTTGGGCCGAAACCGATTCCGTACTTTCGGTCGGTCACTAACGTAAACCCACTCTATGATTATTATGGCTGTCAGTTTATAGCAGTTCATTCACGTGCTCATTGAATCTATTGTCATAACCGATAATTGCTTTGGCTTAATTACTAATCATATGCCATTACCCGCGCCCATTGAAATACAACCTACATTTGCGTTGCCAATGCAGTGTTTGTGTTACCAAACAATAGAATCGAATAGAATGCATTAATTAGATAATTCCACGGAAATAAGGTATTATCAACTAATCAATTATGCATAGATATAGTGTGTTATTATATCTATATACTCGTATGTGTCTGTTATATATGTTGTATCTGTTTGTATATAAAGCATTTTTAATGTATACCTAGGTATTTAAAAAAAAGGTGTCATCCGTCATAAATTCTACATTATCAGTAAAATTACCTAAAGGCTTGCTGTTTCACATCTTTCAAAATTAGCTTAACTTTTTTCTAAGCAGCAACTTTAAATAAATAGTGAGTGTGTAATTCACACATAGCAGAAGTAAAACTAAATAACAGTTAATAAATAAATAAATATTAATGATTATTAGGAATTAATACTTGAGGAGTTGTGCGTGTTTAGTTTCATTACTAATCAGTAATTACTTATCACAGTCAATTCAACTTGATTTGTATACAAGGATATAGAATTCATTAGAAAAACTATCCTAAAAATAGATCAGTACAATGGATGCTCACATTCATATAATTGTCATAATTAATCAAGTCGTGGACAAACGGATTAATTAAATGATATTGTGGCAGGTAGCTGACTAGTTGATTTAATCGGCTTTATCTACTTACTGGTTAAATATAATTTTAAACAAATAACATTGTACACTCATTTATTAAGTTGAAACTTCACGTTTTTTTGCGTTTTTTACCCGAGTGCGTCAGAAGGAGGGTAATGTTTTTTGAGTGTATTTATGTATGTATGTATAATATTTATGTATGTATGTTCATTTTTTTGGCACGCTTTACAGCCCAAACGGCTTGACGGATTGTGACGTATGACGTTAATGCATAATGACATAGGCTATATATTTAAAAAAATGGCGTCTGGACATTGAGATAAGGGGGGGAGGGACGATTTTTGTTACTACTACGACAATATGGGTATCAAATGAAAGCTAGTAAAGAGACCAATCTGAAAAAAAAAATATTTTGATACTCTTACTTGACTATTTTGAAAAAAAAACGTTCTACACAGTCGGATTTTGTTGTTTTAATGTTTTTAACGATGTCATTAGTTTTAGTTTCGTCTATTGAGCAGTCTGTGAATCGACGATCTATTGTATAGTCCTTCAATACATATTGAACTGTCGATAGTTGTACAACAATTAATCTAGTCGCCATCGTAGTTGTTTTGTGCTTTTTAGTTGAGCAACTATCAAAGTTGTTATTTTATGTTGATCTTATGCGGATTTACATACACTTTTATTTACTTAAACATGCAACTAAAGGTATATATATGCACTAGGGCTAAATATATCGTTCCTGTAGTTCCAGGGCCAGAAAACAGCTACGGTATGCCATGCCTGTCATAAGACGCGACTAATAGAGATTTTCGGAGTTACAGGCGGCAAGAGTGTGAATTCACACCATCCCGAAAGAACCAGAAGACCAGTTCAGCAATCTTTCCACACCCAATAGTCAGCACCACCAACAACACCAGCGCTTAACACTGCAGTGGTGACGCTGGTAACGGTGACGGTGGTAACATGACGCTGGTGCCATGACAATATAAATAAAGGTTCCTATCTCTAAACAATAACGACGGTTGTAAATAAAGAGTCATAATATTCCTAAATGATGAGCAGTGATAACCTAATGGTTGAAACTCGGCCTCTCAATCGAAAATCCGAGGTTCGAATCCCAGGCATCACTGCTTAGCGGTGAAGGAAAACATCGTAAAGAACCTGCGCATCTGAAAGTTCTCTAAAAAAAGAGTTCTCAAAGATGTGCGACGATCAATTCTCACTTGGCCAGCGCGTTGGACTATAGCCTAATACTTTCTCATTCTGAGAGAAGACCCGAGGTCAGCAGTGGGACAAAAATGGGTTGACGATGAATATTCCTAAATAATAGACTCCTAATTAACATTATTACAATAGTTATACGAACAGAAAGCAGATAGTAATTCTCACTACAAAAACATTCCGCTGAAAAATGTACCTGTCATAGCGCTCCTTGTGGAGTAAGTACAAATGTTACGTGAGCAAAACCAGGCTGCAAAAGGAAAAGGTTTCTTAGAATAATATTTTTTGCGTGAAAGTACTTGGAAAGGTTGAGTCTGTTTTGGTGGTAAATATTCGTTCGGGATGAGTTATATGTAGTACTTAGTAAATATTTGTATATGGTAAGAGGTATGTGTGAAAATATTGAAGGTATATATAAAACCAGGTGGTAGAAGTGTGTGAGCGTGAAGCACTTCTTGCGTTTCGGTAAAAAGTGTGATCGCCAGCTCTTTACCTAATATATGAGGCAATTATCTTAGTCCTCGGGAGTAGCGACGCATTTTTGATCGACTTCAGACAGAAGCCCTGTTCTATATAAAGTTGCTTACAGATGTCTA
This sequence comes from Cecropterus toxeus, assembly GCA_018249875.1. Classification (NCBI taxonomy): domain Eukaryota; kingdom Metazoa; phylum Arthropoda; class Insecta; order Lepidoptera; family Hesperiidae; genus Cecropterus; species Cecropterus toxeus. The sequence goes on along the minus strand of DWNE01002871.1, from coordinate 5,198 downwards.
CAGGCGTGACCACTTACCATCAAATAGACTGCATGTACGTTTTCTACTTTTCGTATCGTATATATGGCCACTGCTGGGCGCTGTTGTGGGAAATCCTATACCAGTTTGTGCGACGATATAAGTGGAGGATTCTTAGATATATTTATTTTTATAGATATGTATCTTTACGATGTTCTGCTTCACCCTAAAAGCAAGATAAATTAATTTGTAATACGCTTAAAGTAATTATGTGCGTTATAAATTATTATAATTGTTTGTGATTGTATCCCCGGACGCCCAACATGAGACCCGAAATTCATAACCTTAATGAATCATTGTAATGTGATTCCATTAGCAACGTGCTTCAAATTTATTGCACGAAGAAATTGGATACATATCAGTATAAAATATTCTAATTTATAAGTATTAAACAAAACTAATAATAAGTTATAGCAGTGATAGCCTAATGGTTGAAACTCGGCCTCTCAAACGAGGATCCGGGTTTCGAATCCTAGGCACGCAACACTGATTTTTCTGAAATTATGTGCGTATTAGAATTTAATTATCACTGCTTTACGGTGAAGAAGAACATCGTGAGAAAACCTGCACATCTGAAAGTTCTCATAAAAAAAAAAAACAAATTTGTGTGAAGTCCAATTCGCACTTGGCCAGCGCGGTGGACTACGGCATAAAACTCTTTCACTCTGAGAGAAGACCCGTGCCCAGCAGTGGGACAATAGTGGATACACGAGAACAATAAGTTAACGGATTTGAGGTGCTTTTGACTGAGATTGATGTGCATGGTCAACTGACTGTCCACTTACTTGTCTTCACATCGGAGAACCAAGGGACTGACAGTTGTATCGCCCAAAAAATTTGTCACGCTGTACAGCGAGGAAAAGCTGCTAGCGTTTCAGTGACTAAGCTAGAAGCTGGAGTTTTTATTGGCGTATTTAAGTTTTAAGAATTCTTTTTGATGACTAGATTATTCCCGCGGCTTCGTTTAGTCCCACTTTGGTTTTGTTTGCTTTAGTAATGGGTTCTTATATTCAAGTCTTAAACTATCATTGCTAAATTTTAGCAAAATCCGACCTTAGGTTTGTCGTGAAAAGGGTAACATACACTTAATACATTCGCACAAATTTTCGCATGTACAATACGAGTAAGTTATTTACATTTAATATTATTTATTTAGTTTATTTTTAACAGTTTGGTCAGTATTAGAATGCAATTCACGACAAATATCAAATAAAAGCAACTCAAATAAAGCCTTTATATGCAAATCGGTTACTGAAAATCGTTGCACAAACATTTTGTTTGCGTTAGTAAACAGGATGTGTTTGTTCACTCTCGGTGATTTCATTTTTCAAATCAAACCGTTTTTATTGCCTCCTATATACATATATGTTCATAGTACTCCTATGTTTTTTTTAATTGATTAAAGTACCTTATATCTCCTTAGTACCCTTCCAAAAGACAGCGGTTTGGACTCTCATTTATTTTTGTTTATTTTTAGGTTTTATTTAACTATATTATGTATTTAGTATACTGTATTACGTATTTAGGGTAAGTACTTATTTATGTTGGGAAAAGAACAAGTAATGAAATAAATTAACATAGATTAAAGTATCAAACGAACATGCAGTCCACCTGATGGTCATTGCCGCCCATGAACCATTTGTGATCAACTTTATTCAGAACATAGTTTCTATCTGAACTCAATCACAGTCCCGAAGACTAAGAAGGTCACCTACAATAAAAATGAGTCGGCAACCACACCCTTTACCGAAACGTATAAACCGCTTCACGCTACAAGTAGGTGTAATACATTGAATAACGCGACACATATTTAATGTTTTGATGACATAAATTTAAAAAAAATATAATGTGTTTTTTTTTACATTACGATGATTAGTGTGGGGCTATGAGTGTAGAAAGCGTATTAAAAATATACACGTTACACATAATTTAGAAAATTTCATTCTATTCTTGGAATTTAATTTGTTTTTGCCTAACAATAGCAGGGTTAGCGCCTCTATGGTAGTTTGAAGAGTATTTCAAGGATATCAGGCACCGACTGTTTTAACGGTTGAGGAAAAAAGCAGGTAACTTCATAATACAATTTAATAGTTCGACTGTGATATACTTCACAATACTATCATAAAGTTCAACTTTAGAGTACCTTATAGACTGGATAGGCGAAGTGACAGACTGTATTACATTTCTGTATAATAAAATAGCATTAAAAATTGAAATAAATTACTAAATGCATGTGAATTATTATATTTCAAGAACTTTATTTATCGCTGAATTAAATTAAACAAGTCTGATAAATTCATATTTTTTTAGATAATCTTGTATCTCTACAGAATGTAATTCCTTTTAATATGAAACCCCAAGAATAAAACTGCACGTACCGTATACGCAAAGTACATTTATTAATTAACAGTATTAATTAAACGTAGTATGCTATAACTTTGCCGTACGAGGTCGAACTTTCAATAAACAGGGAATCCCGATGCGGACACATTCTACAGGAATTCCGATGAAACTTCTCCAGAATTTTGCGTAACTACCTGTGTTTTGTTTTGTTGGATAGGTTGAAACTATGTCAATATTTTTATGTATAAAGGTTTTACCCAACTGCGTTAGAAGAAGGCTAATGTTTTTCGAGCGCATGTATGTATATATGTAACTCTAGGATTTGTTCCTGTGTCATGGCTGCCATGAACACGTCAAATACACAAACAGACACAGAACAGAAATCAAAATTCATCATTCGGATGTCTAGCCGGGGACCGAACCCGGAACCCAAACGTGTCAGACCGGCATAGTGACCCCTCCGCCACGCGGGTCGTCTTAAATTGTTTGACCACACATATATCACACAATAAATAGAACATAATTTTCTAACGAACTTCTAAACATTCTACCCCCGGGACGTTCCGAGTTAGGAGTTTGAGGGTTGAACGTTAATTGAATACAGGGTTAGGGTTCGAATGGGCCAATAAATATGGAATTACATCCTAACCCGATGGATACTTGCCTAGTTGTGGAGATTGGACGCTTGATTGGCTCTTACATTTTATATTTAGATAGCAAATAGCTTCTATCGTCTTGCGACATAATATAATTTTGTATTCTATAATCAAGAAGCAATTATTCAATGATACCATTTTTTTGCGTTTCACGATTTTGTAAGGGACATAATGATAGAAAATTATGTAAAAGAACCGCGGCATATACATATAAGCGAAAGATCTTTCTTAATTATTATCATAAATTAAAACTATTTACTAAATACAATATGGTTTAATAAATTCTGGTAAAGGCGACAGAAATTTGCGGGTTGAATGCGGCCGGACACCTACTTCTCTTAATGAATTTTAAAGGCAAACAGTTTTGAGCGCTGGTATTCTGCTATATTCTGGCTACATTCGCTATATTCTGGATACATTCGCTATATTCTGGCTTTAAAGATATTGTAAGGGAGTCATTCGCCTCGGATAAGTGTGTCTATTGTGTAATAACTTAGTCCGTAGAGGCAGAAAAAAATGTATCCGTCCTTAGGTAACACTTCGATATTATCTGAGGCTGACACCATAAAGTAAAATTGTATAAATTCAAATTTTTCAACTAAAATAACCTTTATCTATTCTTGTTTAACAATCATAATGTAACCAGAAGTTTCCTATTATAAGTTTAACATTTGTAATTATATCGCATATCAATACACCCTTCTAAATTTGCTCATGATAAAATTACTTGTAATTGAATTATCATATTCTTTTGCGTTATAATTATTATGTAATTTTAGTTTATAGATCGTAATGAAAATGCGCCTTTCCACTTATTGAAGCTATCATGCGTCACAATATTTCAGTTATAAACTATTATTTCTAGCGTGAAGCAGTTTTTGCGTTTCGGTGGAAGGGTGTGGTTGCCGGCTCACTTTTATATGAGGCGACCATCTCAGTCCACGGGAGTAGAAACGCATCTGTGATAGACTTCGCATAAAACCCTTGTTCTATATGAAGTTGTTTGTAAATGTCCATGGGCGGCAGTAACCACTTATAATCAGGTGGGCTGCTTGCTCATTTGCTACTCCATATTTATAAAAAAAAAAACATTAAATTTGAGAATTCAAAAATAATTTTTAGCAAAATAAAATCTACCGATTGGTATAGGTCGCATTTTTAGATTTCAGACTTACTTAAATTATTTGATAAAATATACTCAAATAGTAATAAAAAGGAATTTCAAAACAATAAAACATTTAGAGAAATCGCCAACTAAACGAAAGCTTTTGACAAAGTATATCCGTCAAAACATGCCCAAATAACTGAAGGCTCATATAAAATTTCGCAGGTAGTTAAGCTTTGCCAAAACGCCTGTTTTCTCCGCGCAGATAAAAAAGGCTTGGGCGGGGACATGATAAGGGCGGATATGGGTTGTTTTCAACGCAATGGACCTACTCAGTAGGTATCATGAGATATAGTATCCGGTGCTTTGAAACGTTACTTTTTATTTAGTGATATTATAATCTGGATAGAAATTTTATTACCATCATTATTGTTACTAAATGAATGATTTTTTTTTAATCCTTAATGCAGATGTGGCAATACGTGGCAGTCACTCCATGCCATCTATTTGGCTGCATGTGTGATTACTATTTTAATTTTATATAAAAAAAAAACATTTTGTTATAGTAATGCCTACAAATTCCTGTAAGAAAACCTAAATTTACAAAATAATTCTCATTGATTAAATTCATAAAATTTTTTTATCGTCGAAGTGTTCTATCACTACTGCTTTTAATCTCATACTTCCCTTCATTCTTCTTCGTACCTAATCAAATGAAGCTTCTTCACAATGAGTTCTCGAAGTAAATAGTGAATGGAAGTTTCGTTGAAATTTCATCAAAGTGTGCAGCGGATTTTCCGTACTGATTAAACGAGGAATACGTGCATTCTAGAAGTTTGAGCTTTATTAGTTTATATCTTTGAAAACCGTGAAGCAAACCGTGAAGCGTTGTACGCACTGTTCGCTCTTCTATCTTTCGTTCGTCAGAAGGAGGGTAGTGTTTTCAAGCGTATGTTACATACATATGTATATATGTATGTTTGTATGTATGTATGTATGAATGTATGTATGTATGTATGTATGTATGTATGTATGTATGTATGTATGTATGTATGTATGTATGTATGTATGTATGT
>DWNE01002870.1:0-17778 GCA_018249875.1 Cecropterus toxeus | reverse complement strand
ATAACAAATATTTAAAAGTACTTGTGTGTAAAGATACATGTACTTGTCAAAGGTGCAATTTTATGAAAACTTATGTGTATCGTAATAACAACTGTTGTAATATTGCATTGATTAGTAATATCCACATTGTATCAGCAGTGTTTTTACGATTATGGAGCCTTAAATTTCCTTTGTATATTTTTAGTTATGTGTGCAACGCGCTTTCATAGACAGGACTTTAGAATGGCTGGCCAAATGCGTTAGACTCAGCGGCGGCCTTACCCACTGCGAGGCTCTTGGCGGCAGGTCTTTGCGATACCCTTTGTCTTTCGTATAAAGAATATGATGCTAAATAAGATTTGGTCGTTTGGTGGAGGTATTTTTCTCGTTTGCGAGAAACGCTAAAATTCTACAAATAAATTTTACTTGGGTTGTTGCGCGAGGCCCCGGGCACTTGCCTTGTTTGCCGCCCCCTAAGGCCGCCACAGGGTAGATCCACCACTCTTTAAACTTTATGTTAAAACTTAAAACATTTTCAGTGCTCGGCGATCCCCGTACAAACCAGAACCCAGCGATGGTAACTTTCGGGATCTTGTTGCTTCGATGGCATAATGTGGTCGCCGCGCGCGTACACCGCCAACATCCAGACTGGAGCGACGAGCAGTTATTCCAGAGAGCCAGGAGAATAGTTATTGCTAGCTTACAGGTACAAATTATATTATTTTAAACGATTGTGTAGCATGATTATAGTTAATATCACAGATTTACGTAGTAAATATTTGAAAAAAACTGTGTGTGTGTCTCTTTGTTACTCTTTCACATCCGTAGTATTGATCCAATTTGGCTGAAATTTGATCCAAATATCATTTGTGAACTGGAGTAACACACAGGATACTATTTATCGTGGTAAATTGTCGCCGGGTGGAGTCGCGGAAAACAGCTACTTCTTCAGTAGGTACGGAGTACCGTGCGGACGTGACGCACGCATTCGCGCCACGTAAAGATTGAAAAAAGAGTTTCAATGATATTTTAAAGTAATGATATCGCGAAATTATTATTTTTTTATCAATATAAAATAACAAACGAGCAAGCAGCCCACCTGATGGTAAGTGGTTACTGACGCCCATGGACATATGTAAGCAACTTTATATAAAACAGGGGTTCTATCTAAAGTCGACCACAGATGCGTTGCTACTCTCGAGGATTGAGACGGTCGCCTCATATAAAAGAGAGCCGATATAGCGGTTCGGTAATATATCCCGATATAACAGTTTTTGAATTTCTTTTTGTCGATATTTCGACCCAGTTGCAAGAATGGTGGTCCACGCTCACAGTCAACTATTTTACATATTTTAGAACATAATTCTGTACGAGTACGTGCCAGCGTTCCTAGGCACGCCGCTACGTCCGTACACGGGGTACCGCGCAGACGTGACGCACGCATTTGGGCCACGTAAAGATGGAAAAACGAGTTTTAATGAGATTTTAACGTAATAATGTCACGAAATAAATATATCCCAATATAACGGTTTTTGAATTTCTTTTTGTCGATATTTCGACCCAGTTGCATTAATCGTAGTCCAAACTCACGATCAACTGTTTTCAATAATCCAGAACATAATTCTGTACGAGTACGTGCCAGCGTTCCTCGGCACGCCACTACCCCCGTACACGGGGTACCGCGCGGACGTGGCGCCGGGCGTGACGCACGCGTTCGCGGTGGCGGCGTTCCGCTTCGGGCACACGCTGGTGCCGCCCGCCATGCTGCTGCGCGACCGAAACTGCCGGTACGGCCGCGCGCCCGGCGGACACGACGCGATACGACTGTGCCAGACCTGGTGGGATGGGAATGTAAGACAGTATTATTTTTTTTAAGAAATACCCAAAAAATTGTCTTATTTCGTAAACATACAATTTGTAAATGCAACCGTACAAAATAAAAATATTTCGTTTCATTTCAATTCAATTAAATAGTGTTTTCTCTGTGACTTTCGCATTTTACATACATTATCTTTAACAATAAAATTATTATGCAATTTCTCAATAGACAAAGTGATTAGGCTATTAATTGCTGTTCCACAATCATGCAATTAATACTTAGAAACAACTACAAGACAGCATTTTTCATTCTAAGGAATGAAGTACGTGGAAAAATATTAAATAATAAAAAATCTTATACAAATGAAATCTGTAAGAAACATTACAGTTATTTAAAGTAAGGCTAGTAAACAATAGCAAGCTTACATCAAGAGCCATCATATTCCAGGACGTAATATCTCAAGTGCCGATAGAAGAAGTATTAATGGGCATGGCATCACAACTGTCCGAACGTGAAGACGCACTACTGTGTTCTGATGTACGCGACAACTTGTTCGGGCCCATGGAGTTCTCCCGCAGAGATCTCGGCGCATTGAACATCATGCGAGGACGGGATAATGGACTGCCCGATTATAATACTGCTAGGTATGATTAAATTAATAAACATATTGTTGGTATGACTGTTTCATTAAGATTTTTTCAGATTTGTAATGGAATAAAATATTAATTCATGATCCACAGAATAGGCACAATAATGTGGTCCTCTACTATACAACTGTTAATTATGTTTCTGGTAAACAAAAGAGCTACATCATCCTTTTTGTCAGAAGTGTAAATTGATTTTTTTTACCTTTTCAGGGAATATTTTGGTTTACCAAAAATAAAAACATTCAATGAAATAAATCCACCACTCTTTGAAAATAACCCAGATCTACTGCAAAAATTAATTCAAGCTTACGAAGGAAGACTTGATAATATAGATGTATACATTGGTAGGTAACGTTAAAAATATCCTTATAAATAAAACCTGAAAGCAAGAAATGTACTTTTGTAAACATACATATGTAATTACTTTTATCTCTAGGAGGAATGCTTGAATCTACGGGACACCCTGGAGAGCTATTCAGAGCAATTATCATTGATCAGTTTACTAGGATCCGTGATGCTGACAGATTCTGGTTTGAGAATGAAGGAAATGGGTGAGTTTTAACAAATAAAAATTTATACTGCATAAAACCATTTATTATACACATGGCTTCAAAGGTACGTTTAATCAATGCACTTAAGCGAAATAATGACAAATCCGTATAACAATTAATTTGTATACTGCATAATAATACTGTTAAAGTAAATCTTAATTTTTTTAGCATCTTCACGTCAGCAGAAATCGAAGAGCTGCGCAGAATCACTATGTGGGACATCATAGTGAACAGCACGGCCGTTGGTCCGAGCGACATACAGAGAGACGTGTTCCACTGGAGCGAGGGTGACCCTTGCCCACAGCCATACCAGCTCAATGCCTCTAAACTACCACCTTGCAAATATCTAAAAGGATATGATTACTTTGAGGTAAACAAGGAGAACACAACATGATTGTAAAATCTATCTATAAAATTTTTCATACTCCTCATTTAACAGAAACACAAGTGCATTACAAATTAATTTAATATTTACTTTAAAAAACACTCATTTTTTTGAAGTCAGTTAAAAATGTTATTTTTTTATTTCAAATTTGTTTTTAATACGTGTAACGATACATAAAATACTTTTAATGTTACACAGGGCAACGAGTTCGCGTATATCTACATTTGCGTGATCCTGGCATTTGTACCAATACTATGCGCTGGCGCAGGGTACGGGGTCATTAAGTTACAAAACAGTCGTCGACGAAAACTGAAGATACAACAAGAGCATCTTAAAAATGCACAGTATAAAGGTACTAACCCTGAGTTTGCAGTAAGTTCCTATAAAGGAGTAAAGTAGTAAAGGAACGAACAGTCTGATGGTATGTGGTTATTGAAGCCCATGAACACCGGTAAACCACTCCATATGGAACAGAGTAAGATACTTCTAAGGAGTAAGATGGTCGCGTCATATAAAAATGTGCCGACAACCACACTTTTCTACCAAAATGCTAGAAACAGGTAGGGCGGTGGTACCTCCCAATAGTCATTCTAGCACCGTGCGAAGATTTTTATCTAATACCCAATCTGTATTGTGATTTTGTATCGCACATTATTTTGTTCAATATAAGTGTGCATATACCTTTCCAACATAAGTATGTAGTTAGTCTTCTTTCATACAATTATTTCAAAAACGAATTTATCTTAAAACCATTCTCAATAGGATCAGTGGATAAAATGGTATGTCGAGAATGGGTACACGCATCTTACAAGAGGCTGGTGAAATTGCGAATGGGTCCCGAACCAGCTCTGCACGTGACTGACCGAAAAGGAGACAAACTGAGGACATTGCCGCTGGAACATACAGAACAGCTGACTGTATTGGAGAGTCAGGTATTTGAAATATTCATGCTAGCGTAGATAGTTCTGACCGTATTTTTTAATTAGAAGAAAAAAATATAAATCTATTTATTCTAATAAAAACGATCGACAATTGGATTGGGGAAGGCAGTTTAATGGACAAAAAACTAAAAATTAACACTTTATTTAAGAAAGTAATCCTCAGAAGATGGTAAGAAAATTTCTTGGATTATCTTTAGATATGTTTTTATAGTATCATCATTTTTTAAGGAAACCCGCAGCAACAAGCGACCTCTTGTACTGATACGCACGCCTCGGGAACATGATCTCGTTCTAGAAATGGACTCTGTTGCATCACGAAGAAAATTCCTCGTCAAACTCGATACATTCCTCGCTCAGCATAAGAAAGCTATGAACCTCACACAAGTATGTTTCATTTTTAGTATAAATGATATGACCATTTAAACTACTGAACATTATAAAAATAACTATTCGTTTTGTTAATTTTTCTAATTGCGCCTCATTCTTGAATGAATACATAATTACTTAAATACGTGCGATTTCGGTAAATAATTACTTAAGCTTATTAACATCTTCTTTTGAATTGATTTACAAGAACTATTATATTTTAGGGTCATCGAGATCAAATTTTGGCTTCAGCAGAGACAAGAGAACGTCGTCAGCGGAAATTAGAGCATTTCTTTAGAGAAGCTTATGCGATCACATTCGGTCTCGCGCCAGGAGAGAAACGAAGGAGATCTGAAGATGCTGATCCGGAAGTAAGTTACAGTTCGGAAGTAAGAACAGAAATTGAGTATATTGTATTTCCATAGAGTATAGAGATACACTCAGTAATATCAACAATATAATACCTATTACGTTGTAACTGTGTATACATGACGTTTTTCAAATTCATTAAATGTTTTTCCATTTCTTTTTTGTCTGAATCCATTTTTTTCCGTGGTTGATCTTTATTTCTTTACAGTCAATAGTAATGAGAACGTCATTGTCTAAGAGTGAATTTGCCAGCGCACTTGGCATGAAAGCCGATGCTGTATTCGTAAAGAAGATGTTCAACATTGTTGACAAAGACAGCGATGGAAGGATATCATTTCAGGTAACTCACAAAATAATTGAGAAAGGATTAATAACTTTGACAAAACAATTAAAAAATAAATACATATTGTTTTTCACTGTAAATTAATTCTTAAAATTAAATGAGAAAAAAAATATCAAAAAGAAAACAAAGATACAATATATTTTTTAGACACCTTATTATGTATTTATTGATAATATTAATATTTTAACAGGAATTTTTAGACACCGTAGTACTTTTCTCTCGAGGAGCAACAGACGATAAGCTCCGTATCATATTTGACATGTGCGATAACGATCGTAACGGAGTTATCGACAAAGGCGAACTGAGTGAGATGCTGCGCTCCCTCGTGGAGATTGCCAGAACTACGTCATTGAGAGACGAACATGTAACTGAACTTATTGATGGCATGTTCTCTGTAAGTATTCATTCTATAGTTTTTTCGTATAAGTTAAAAAATATGAAATAATATTTTATAGATTTAGCCAAAATCTTAACCAAAAGAAACTGTAAAGGGCTAAAGCTCAAAGAAACATAATATTTAATTCTTACCTGACTATTGTTAAGTACATAAAAGCAACGTATCTAAATAATAAAGATTGAGAGGAGATAATAATCACAAACAGAATTATCTAAAATGTATTAGAATTCCATGTAGAAATTTTAGTTAGCCAACTTGGCGATATTAAATTTTATGTTAGTATAAAAATACTTTGAAAATACTCATATTATCGTTGAGTTTTAAATTCTAGGATGCTGGTCTTCAACATAAAGACCATCTTACATATTCGGACTTCAAAGTCATGATGAAAGAATACAAAGGTGAATTCGTGGCGATCGGTTTGGATTGTAAAGGAGCGAAACAGAATTTCTTGGATACTTCTACCAATGTTGCGCGGATGACAAGTTTTCATATCGAGCCTTCGATGGAACAATCAAGGTAAATACAATTTATTTCAAACTAATTTGACAGTAAAGCCGACAATTCGGCATTGCATTTGCATCAACTAAAGGAAAATAATAGGTAAATAAATTATTACAAACAAGTGTATTTTTTTAATTAGTGGTGTTATTTTAAAAATTACAAAAAGTTGCAATTAGTAGTCCATTCAGGAATGGCATAACATGTTCTGAAAATGAAATGTCCAACATTTACAAAGACAACATTTTTCCCAGTTCCAAACATGTTCCAAAAATAGTATCAGTATTCAGTATATTCTATGACTTATAAAAAATATTCATTGTATTGCTTCCAGACATTGGTTCCTTCTCAAATGGGACTACCTCGTCACTTTTCTGGAAGAGAATCGCCAGAACATCTTCTATCTCTTCGTATTCTACGTAGTGACCATCGGCTTATTCGTGGAACGATTCGCACACTACTCATTTATGTCGGAACATTTGGACTTACGTCACATCATGGGTGTCGGTATCGCGATTACTAGAGGGTCGGCCGCATCGCTGTCATTCTGTTACAGCTTACTTCTTCTGACTATGTCGAGGAATCTGCTCACTAAACTCAAGGTTAGTTGTACATATGTATATTTTAAAGGACAGTATTTGTCACAAAATATTGACTTTTTACGTCCTTGCTGGTCCTTTTAAATGATTTATGCAAAAACAAATACAAAATACTACGCAATGTCATTGCATTAATTTGTACGAAGTAATGGTATCATTGAAGATTTAGAATTGTCTAAATTTAGTTGAACATTTCCTAAACACGTATGTCCTTGATATTATCGAATAATAGAATCAGGTGGTCTATTAAAATAATTACATTTGCGGTACATTATAGTTTTTAATTTAATATTATTTCTGGTGTCTCCTAATATTTTACTTTGTTTATAGGAATTTAGTATACAACAATACATACCATTAGACTCAAGCATCCAATTTCACAAGATAGTGGCTTGCACGGCTTTGTTCTTCTCATTGCTGCATACGGCTGGGCACATGGTCAACTTCTACCACGTTTCCACTCAGCCGGTTGAGAATCTACGATGTTTGACTAAGGAAGTCCATTTTACTTCCGACTTCAAACCCGGAATAACTTATTGGGTGTTCCAGACTATCACAGGTAAGTAACTTTTATCTCGATTATTATTTATTGGCAAAGTCTCATTACATAAAATTTCTTATTAGAACAATGTGATTTATATTAATTGATACCACAGTCTTTCCAAATCACATTGAATGTGGTATTTATTTGGATTATTTAGGATTTATTTTTTGAAAGTGAAGGCATGTGTATTTTATATTCCCTCTAGTTGTTTCTATTGCGTTTTTTTTTTATTTATTTACTATTGCTACATGTAATGGTATTCATTGCACAATAAATTCATGGCAAAAAGCGTACATGTTTTGTCTTTCACATCCGGTGTCATTTTCTGCCCCATTCCCATGAGTTGTATCAAATCAAGACGCCAATATTAATCAGAAAGTTGTGATACTCATCCATTCTTTAACTTTGTCACGTAGTTTTTGTTAAATCTAGATTTAAGTTTATGGTTCCGTTATTTTCATACGTATCATGCTGACCGTCCTCATGTATCGCAGGCGTGACCGGCGTGCTGCTGTTCGTGATAATGTGCATAATGTTCGTGTTCGCGCACCCGGTGATCCGCAAGCGCGCGTACCCGTGGTTCTGGCGCGCGCACTCGCTGCACGCGCTGCTGTACGCGCTGTGCCTCGTGCACGGGCTCGCCCGGCTCACCGGCGCGCCTCGCTTCTGGATTTTCTTCTTGGGGCCCGCCATCGTTTATATCCTGGACAAGGTATGTAGGTTTTTTAATATGTTACAGGTACTCACGATATGCGGTTTTTGTTTTTGGCGATATTTCGACCCAGTTGCATATTCAGTTCAGTTCAGTTTCGCTGTGACCACATGTATCTGATCTGGGGCCTGGTGCTCACAGCTGATAGGCCTACTATGTTGTTTGAAATAATATGCGCGATATACAAGTTAAGACTCCTGATAATGTCATCCTGAGTCAGAAGTATTTCCATTCCTTTTAAAAAATTAATAAATCGTACCTAGAGTTCAGTGAAAGGGAATATAATTAATCAAAATGGCTTCTATGTGTCCTTAATCTAATAAAAAAACGAACCTTTTTTAATGTACGAGTATATATCTATATTTATACTTTTATATATTTTAGCGATATTTATAGCTTCGAATAAAACATAAAATTAATTCAATAGAACAGGTCAATAGAAAATTGAAAGAATACAAAAGACAAAAAAAAATATTTTTTATTTTTTCCAGGTTGTATCGCTACGAACTGAATACTTGGCACTTGATGTACTAGAAACAGAAATGCTGCCATCTGATGTCATTAAGATTAAATTCTACAGACCACCGAATCTTAAATATTTATCAGGCAAGTTACACTTTAATAACGTTGGCTACAATAATCTAATCTTTGCCAGAAGACATTATTTGGAACAACGGGCGGCACTTCGTTAGGGAGCGGCAAATTTTACCAAATTGCCTCTTTTTCGTATATACAAATTATGATTTATATATTGTACCTAACTTTAAAAATTTGTAAATCGTATTCTTAATTATAAATTTGTATTTTCTTCAGTGAGACCTATTTCTACCAATGTACCTATTTCTCAAATTCGGCTGTCGACCCGAGCGACATATCTTAAATATGGGGCGGCAAAATTTCAAATTTTTGGTTAATTTTACGAGTAATTTACGTATAGAATATAACATATTAATATCATTCATATTATCATGGTGTAGGTCAATGGGTTCGTCTAGCGTGTACGGCGTTCAAGAAGGAAGAGTTCCACTCATTCACGCTAACATCAGCTCCGCATGAGAACTTCCTCTCGTGTCATATCAAAGCGCAAGGACCTTGGACCTGGAAGCTGAGGAACTACTTCGATCCGTGCAACTACAATCCAGAAAATCAACCCAAGATAAGGTTAGATATATTATTTTAACCCTAAATAGAAATTTTGTATGGTTTGGGCTTAAAGTAAAATTACAAATTACAGATATCAGCTGATTGTATTATAAATTACTTTACACTTTTTTTTATTATGTTACTATTTTAGATTAATAGAACTGATCCTGAATTTTAAGTCTGTCACAGATATTTTTGTGTTTTTTTGTGTTTGTTTGTAACAATTAAGATAGTCCAAAAGTAGGGGTTAGGTTACAAAAATATAGCTGATTCATATGGCTAAAATCGTTAGGAATGATCGGAACGATTAAAAACCCCCTAAAAATTTTCAATGTCGCACAGATCATAAGAGTTTTTTTAGCCAAACTGCAAGTTTTATAGTAAAAAATACATTGACAATGCAGATCATGCAATTACCTAATGTTTATAAACTTTTTATCCTCAAAGTAACCGTTTGAGAGATAACTCGCTTAAAATGTAAAAAATCCGTTTTCATAATGTCATTTTTCATATGAAATTATTGAACAGGATCCAAGGTCCATTTGGCGGTGGTAACCAGGACTGGTACAAGTTCGAAGTAGCCGTGATGGTGGGCGGCGGTATCGGGGTGACGCCGTACGCTTCTATCCTCAACGATCTCGTCTTTGGAACCTCCACTAATAGATACTCAGGAGTGGCTTGTAAGAAGGTACGGATGCTTTAAAATTAGTCTGTCTTGTAAAATATGATAAATTAAAACTGAAATAGAGTTACGTAACGGAAAAAAATATGTACAAATAAGAAAATGAGATGGAGACATATTATGATGAACATAAGTAAATGATAAATCTACCTAATCATAATTATAATCGTTCATTTGACAATGAATATAGTAGATGTTTACAATACTGTGCCTAATATTGGCGTACAATTGTCAAAATACTTACATTTAAATAATTACAATTGTCATACATTATGATTAATTATTATCGTATTTTAAAAATTATGCCATATATCAAAGAAAGTAAATAAATAACATGTATTTGCAATTTTGATACATATACTAGTTTTCAATAATAATCAATGAATAATATATAAAGACGATCGATAGATATGAAATATGATTTTGTTATAAGAAATCCGTGTAAATCAAAAATAAAAGCGGTCTACAAAAATTATGTTCGCTACGATAAAAGCAAGAAATGTTTATTTAGTCATACAAAAAATATTTTTTCACATAGAACACAAAGCAAGCTAATTAACATTATAGTTTAAGTATGAAATGTTACGTATATTATAGAAAAAACATCAAACAAGTTTATCTCATCCACCCATCAGCCTTTTGAGCTCCAACTGCTGGACATAAGCTTCCTCTTACCTACCTGGAAAGCATGTTGGTGATCGCATTGACCATATCTCCTGGATATCGTTTCTTAGTCACCTTCTATGACATCAACGGGAAGATACGGCACTTTATGTATATCATGCCAACAAATATTTGTTCGTTATCATTGCATTGTACCATTTATACTCCAACCAGGTGTACTTCCTCTGGATCTGTCCTTCCCACAAGCACTTCGAGTGGTTCATCGACGTGCTCCGCGACGTGGAGCGTAAGGACGTCACCAACGTGCTCGAAATACACATCTTCATTACTCAGTTCTTCCATAAGTTCGACCTGCGGACTACTATGCTGGTATGTTCCAATATCTTTGTTTCTGTGACCTGTATGTTCTATATTTGTATAATCAATAGATCTAATAGTCAAGAGTTCTCATTTGTTACACTGCATACGCATTTAAAATGATCATATTTATTTTAAAATTTATAAGAGCAATGTGCATACATCATGCAATTAATTGTACCCAGAAATTAATAAAAAGTAAAAGTTTAAAGGGAATATTCCTATGTACAAGTTAATAAAAAAATTATGTCGTTTATATAATGAATTTAAGGACTCAGAAATTAAACAAAATATATGAAAAGTTGGAAGTAACGCGACTGTTTATTTATCGATATCTTGATTAGGTAACTATTTAAAACATGTAATTAAATATTGTACTTCCTCCTAAGAAATTTTTGACATTGTATTAAAATTACAATTTCAAATATCAATTAATACCCATTGTAGCAGGTTTGTGCTTTCGTTGTTTTCGACCTGCAATTTGTTACAAATTTGTGCCTCAATTTTCACAGAAACAATACAATGTTCCTTATTAATAATTATCTCTAGAAAAACAGAAATTGCCATCATATTTAAATTAATTACTCTATTTGAATTAATTAAAATAATTTCGTATCATATGCTACACTTTCTTTTATATTCTTTGAAATACAACTTCTTATCTTGACCTGTTTCATTCACAGTACATCTGCGAGAACCACTTCCAGCGGCTGTCCCGTACTTCCATGTTCACGGGGCTGAAGGCCATTAACCACTTCGGTCGCCCCGACATGTCCTCCTTCCTCAAGTTCGTGCAGAAAAAACACAGCTATGTAAGTATTTTTGAGACTATATTGATTATTACATGTTTTAAAATTCTTTCGAATCCCATTAACATCACTTAATTTATAAGAATGTATTATGAAATGAAGTCATATGAGCAAGTTAACATTATAATTAAAAAAAATAAAGTAGTGTTTACTACTTTCTATTAACTATCCTATTTCCGTTTTTGCCCATATTACTATAAATCCTTTTAATCATATATTTTTTTACATTATTACTGAAAGCTCATATATAAAATAGCGTCTTGAAAATTATCATAATCATTTCTCGATTTGATTTTAAGTATATGGTATTTTAATATATTTTTAACCATTACCGGTCGAAGATTACATTTACGGCATACCACACACGTCTTAGGTCGTCTTCTTATGTTGCAACAATTTAACAACAACATAAAATTTAAGAACAGAAATATTTTAAACTTCAAAGACCCTTTTTTAATACGGTATCTAACGAAATCTTAGGACGAAGAATTAAATTGAAATTAAAATTTACAATGAAGAACACTTTAACCTACAAAGACCATATGTGCCAATTTATTTGCAGGTATCTAAAATTGGTGTATTCTCGTGTGGACCGAGACCACTCACTAAGTCCATAATGTCAGCGTGCGAGCAAGTGAACCGCACTCGC
Organism: Cecropterus toxeus; assembly: GCA_018249875.1. Taxonomy (NCBI): domain Eukaryota; kingdom Metazoa; phylum Arthropoda; class Insecta; order Lepidoptera; family Hesperiidae; genus Cecropterus; species Cecropterus toxeus. The sequence continues at coordinate 5,361 of DWNE01002870.1, read as the reverse complement.
CGCCTACCTTACTTCATACACCACTTCGAGAACTTTGGATAAACTGCAACACTGCCGTCCCTATCGACACTGCCTTATAGACTAGTTTTGTTTTACAGTTGGGTATTTGATTGCATGGAAATGAAGATTTGATGTCGCTCATAATGACCCTTGAATATCATATCATTTATTGTTCTAAATTCATCGACTATGTGGAAACTTGTATGGTCTACAATACTAAAAACTCATCCAAATTGAGATCCTAATAGGATATGTTCCCTGTACTAATAAATTTTAACAAATTGTTTTTTAGCAAAATTCTTTTTACAGTTATCATTTTTTGTTGTTTTTTCCGTCATCATCTTCCTTATTCATTATTTTTGTCACCTCATATTATCTACTTTCCTATATTTTTATTTTCACATTAGTTCATATTATTGGAAATAAGAAATCATTATTCATTTCAGTAACAGTCTAAAACCCATCTGCTTCATTTTCCGCGGTTGCGAGATATACTTAGGAGTTATTGTATTTAGAAGTCGTACCATTTAGTTAATTTATTTATTATTTAACTGCGAGCTTTTAATTTATCGAAATTTCTTTAGCAATGATTTAGTACAAAAGATAAAAACTATGCATTTGAATGTACAAAAATCGAATTATTTTAGAAATGTAATACTCATTGCGATGTGTAAATGTAAATTTGATTTATTTTATTTTGCGATGTTTCTAGTAAAGTTAAAATTTATGTAAATAAAATAGATGTAAATAAGAAAATATTTTTATATATTTCTTTGTAAATAGGTTTTAATAAATACTTGTTATTACCAAACATGATTTTTAATCACATACGTTTTCAATGACTTATCACCGGAAGGTATCAAAGTTAATCATTTTATGGACAAAGGGTCTATAGAAGAAGCTTTTCCGGACGGAACAATAGTAACAGCGTAACGTTCCCAAACCTTCGGATTCATACTTGGATTATTTATGGTCCATAATTTTAGAGTGGCTCTTAATTTAAAGTAAGAGGCGAAGACAACTAGCCTTGCATGCTTGTAACGCCTCTAAGCAAGCGCTCCACTTGACGATTCGAACATCGACCGCGAAAATGTCCGTTCACTGGTTAACGAGCGTTGTTTCTTTGAAATGAACGGTATTAAACACCAAGGACATGGATTATCGCGAATGTGCCGTAGTCGTCAACAATTATGTTACCATTTGACCCAAGAACAAAGATACCGCAGTCAAGTGACACTGTAAAATGTATAATTTTACCGGTTTTAATGTTAAGTGGAATAAATGTCACAGTTTTTTTATGACTACATATAAACAGTTGTAGTTCTTATTTTACCGCAAATAACTGTTTAACATAAAGGTTTTATCATTGAAATATCTAAAAATATACGCAGTTCCGAGCTTCGCACATGGTGATACTATGTTATAGTTTTGTTATTACGATTGCTTTAATTTTCAATAAAAGCAAATGATATATCATATTATATATGTGCCTTATAAAATCTACCAAAAGAACTCATTATTATTAAATAGATGACTGAAAACGGAGACATGCCTTACGTAAGTTTTATATACTACTGATGATAAATCGTTTCCAATAAATATGAACAGTTTTATTCAATAATAAACGACTAGTAAAATATTTATAGACATAAAATAATCGTCAACGTTTGCCTACATGATGTAATATGTATTTGCAAAGTAATAAACACCACTATTGTTAATAACTATAATGCAGTCTAAAAATTCGCACTTGGCCAGCGCGGTGGACTATAGCCTAAAACTCTCTTATTCTGAGAGAAGACCCGTGCCCAGCAGTGGGACACCCCATTCTGAAGAATGGGTTGACGATGAATATAATGCAATAAGATGCCATGTTACACATTAGCATATCAAGCAGCAACTAAGCTAGTACAAATCTTATAAACATTAATGAGGCTGTAGTGCGCTCGTGTTGGTGTAACAAATCTAGGAAAATGTTAAATATCTATACTAATATTATAAAGCACTAAAGTTTGTTTGGATTAACACGCTAATCTCAGGAACTACTGGTTCGAATTGGAAAAATAATTTTGTTTAATAGTAAATTACCGTGGAAGGCTTCAGGCTATATAACATCACGCTATGTTGGTTTGTTTTTAATATTTTTTTCTCTAATAAACGCGGGTGAAACTGCGTGACACGTTTGCAGGGTTGATACACTCACAAAATATTTAGTTTGTTGTCTTATATTCAAGTTTTTTTATCGATTGATTTAATTAAAAAAAATAGCATTTTCTGATTTTTTGACCTCCCATAATATCCACAGGAAGGTGGAGTGGTACTGATCAAGACGGGCAACATACGGCAAAAAACCGTTACCAAGCTAGTAATGTATTATTATGATAAGAAATATTTTATTGTTTCCATTTTAGTAATAATAACATTTGAATGGCGATTTATGAACAAAAAAATGCTTTTTACATTCATGATCCCAAACTATTTTTTTCATTTTTTTGTGAAAGTACATGATTATATTGCTTACTGTTTTTATTTCATTTAATCTACTACGTACAAGAATTTCCAAATTATTTTTCTTCCAGGCACATGGCTCGGTGAATGTTAAAGGCGATATGTTAAAAAGTCCGCGTTCGACCCCCGTTAGACTAATAACCTACATTATGAAATTGCTTCTGGATATTAGTATTTGTGTACTCTTTCTTCTAAATCTATGACGATAAGCAAAATTTCTGAATTTATTCTTACACGGTATTCTTACATTATTTTTACATTCGAAAAATCTTTTTTTTTCTGGGACAGCAATCCTATTTACAATCTAAACTTATATTGAGTACAACCTAATCTATGTAGAATTTGCAATCGCAAAACGTGACTGTGTCCTACGGAGAATCGACAACTCACTCCTTGCAGTAATTAAGGCCGTGTATAATGCGATGTGCATTTACATTACTCTACTTGCATCTTTATACATAAATTGGCCGACTTTAAGAGCTCCGATTACGACATACCTCGCATCCCTGAACATCAAATTAATCTTAACATCTATACATAAAGATTACGTGTCATTTATCCATGCACATATAATTTTATGTGCATTTTGAGTAAATGTTAATATCTCTTTTCTGGCTGCGTTTCGAAAATTTATTACAAATGACTTCATTCTGTGATTAAATTCATTACTTCTGGTTATAAAATGTTGACCTGATATTTGCACTTTCCCCTTAATACTAACGATACTTTGTAATAATAAGATATGTAACTATTCTTAGTACTAGATTTACCTGTTTAATAACGCTGAGAGCGTCGTGCGCACATTCGCTTTAATGTAATTATAATAATCAACCCGTCGGTCAGGACTTAATTGGATATTATACAACATCTCGCAATACCTATAGCAAACAATAGTTATTGCCGACGGATTTTAACTTGACCTTTATTACGTAAACGTCCCTTTGTATTAAATAAAATGACACGCAAATAATTGAAATCGTCAGCCGCTATCGTAGAAACAACAGTTTCACCACGACGACGATATTTCGTATTACAATTACAAAACTAATTGCCTTTATCTTTTTTAAATTATGAAAGATTTATACAGTTGACGACTGATTTGTTGAGAGCTTCAATTTCAATTTCTAGGCTAAATTTACTCAAAACGTATCTATAACAAAGAAAAAAACGTGTTAGTAAAAATATTAGTAAAAAAATGCTTTATACACAAAGCAAATTAATACAAAAATTACCGCTACACTTATACCCAATATATACGAAATGTTTTGTATTAAATATCCTATGAAACGTACTGAAATTATGATGGGTAAAGGTAAGAAAGTATTGCATATTAATCACCTCACAACGTGAAACCGTGTTTTAGCATACATGGCTAATACCGCCAATAAACGTTCATAATCAACTGCTTATAAGATTTTGAGTTTTCTTGAGTCCACCTCAGATGCGTATTTCGCTACCCTTAGGAACGCAGTTGGAACGTGTGGGATAAGTATGATTCTGTGAATATAGAAAACCATAACAGACGGTGATTATAACTGATATTATGATGAAGAAATGGGTGCGGCAGTAATACATGCGGAATCAAACTATAAAGTTTAAATAAAATTAATGAATGTTTCCGGTCTTTACGCGTAAGTATGCTATTATTAAAGTACATATTCAGGGTCGTCTTGAAATTGAATCTCAGGAAATACATAAGACTAGAGCATTTTAAAGCGTCTAAAACATAAATTTAAAATTAAGTGCTTATTGATTAACGTATTTTTCTTTGTCAAAAACTGTGTTTTAATATTGTCACATTTCTACAAATACTTATATATCGTAAATCTACAAGTTTCAAATTTTAAGTGACACATAATAAGTATATCAAAGGGACTTACCCTTTAATATACTTAGCGCTTTAAAAAACTCCCTAAAATGCGAACGCAATTTCACATCTGCAAAATTCACTTATTCACATTAGGTACCGTGATTCTCACCATGCGATGTGTCCCCATCGTTCGTGCGTTCATAATGGTTTGGTATGTACTATTGTAAATACGACATAACGAGAAAATATGCGAAACATCTTAACACATAGAAGAGAAATGCCGATGAAACGCAAGAATGTCTCAAGTGATGTCTCGTTACGTAACAGGTGAACTTCGCACTTATCTACCACATACCACACACTACCTACGACATCCCGCGGTGCGATTGTTTCGACACCAGTCTAATTGCAACTAACTTTTTCACAGGCTGAGTACGAATGATTGTCGGTATAGAGTAAACTACCGCTAATATCACTTTCATACTACGTGCATAAAGTATTTTATGTGTTACTTTAATGTTTTAGTGACATTTTTGACCACTTTCAACCATAATCGTATTTTTTATGTTACATTCCCTTATTATCCTACAGATTTCGTCACCGTAATATATTAAAGGCGGTTAGGTTACAAAGTATTAACTTACATAAAAACATATTCAACTATACAATTTTTGAACACCTCTCTTAAGATGCTCTACCTTCTACTCTATCCTTCAATTACATGAATGTATTTAAGGTAAACGGTATAGGAAAAGATGGAGGACGGACAGAGCAGACATATTAATAGGACAGAAATGTAAACATTTGTGTTTTTCGATTTGATTACCGAATCTTTAAAACCACCTAAAAAAGTAAAGAGGCTTTTTTAAGATCAATGAGATTAAAATTAGAAAGACGCTTTCTACACCCATAGCCCCACATTAGGATTTTCTCCTGTGTCGTGGGAGCCGTGAACACGCAAAGACGAATACACAAACACCCAGACCCAGAACAGAAATCTAAACTCATCATTCAGATGCTTGTCTGGCCGGGGATCGAACCCG
>DWNE01002869.1:0-17786 GCA_018249875.1 Cecropterus toxeus | reverse complement strand
AATTTCAATAATTTTCCTATAAATTTTAATTTTCCCGCCAAGACCTGGCCACACTGATGGCAAGTATGCACATAATTGCCTCAAATGTTAATATCGCTCCATTTACATCGACTCTCTGTTACGCCAACACCAACTGTATAAGGAACATGAATAGGGTTGCCACTCTCTTTTAAATAATTGGAAAATAAGTATACATGAATTGACAAGACATACATACCGTATCTTAACAATAAAAGATCGTAGAATCATAAGTATTAATTCACAAATCAGTAACTTAAAATATGTTGTTGATAATTTATGTCATATCATCAAAATAACAAAAGAAGATAATTACCAATCTGTCATTCGATTGTGTTAATATCGCCTAGGTATTGTCACAGACAACGCAATCCTATTTAATTCTTTCAAATGTTCTAGTGATTGGTATTTTTGGATAAAATTTATGGGCGGTTTAAATGGACTACGTGGTACGACTCCAGTACATCTATTTCTGCATAGTAACAGTAGTGTTATTCATCGCTGTGTTCTAGACTGAAGGGTGTGGCAAGGGAGATGCTTATCCGAGACGTTCCAACTTCGTCCTAACGGACACAAACGCATCTGTTGCTATCCTCAGGTAAGACTCTGTTCTTATTTGGGGTTTATTACAAATGCGCATGGATGGCAGGAGTCTTTTATATCTTTTATAAGCCAATGCTTGACTACAATCCCACTTGATGGTGTGGCATGCAAGTGGCGATGTGGTCTTTGGTGGTGAATCGCATTAACTTAGAAAAAGCCTATTTACTCTTGCCTCGAAGACACCCACATTGTAATCGGACGGGAACACCGACGCGGGCAAGTTATTCCAGTCCTTCGCAGTACGCAAGAGAAATGACGAATCAAGTGGACTACATGCTCATTTGCTACTTCCATATTATATAAGATGCTCGGATCTAGGGGAGGGGAAACCGGGACATCTGTCCCGGGCGTCAGCAATGAAGTCCCGGTGAAAAATGCTTTGTGACTGTTTTTTCGCCAATATACTGCAGAGATACGTCAGGTTACTTTTTTAACTGACTTTAATTTCTATTCTGGAGCTGAAATTATGGACTAAAAATGTATTTTATTAGGTGGGAATTATTTCTCAAAAATATATCTTTATTTTTGCACCTACTCCATTCTCTTGGCCTTAAAAGAGTGAAAAACCTTTCTGTATAAACAAACAATTGTATTTTTTGATTTAATTTATACACTCTCACTTACAAGCTTAATTAATTTAGTTAGTCTAATTTTGTCTCCAATATTGTATATTTTTTCTCCTGTGTATTCTCAAATGTCAACCCTCGACCCACGTGGAATTCCACTGCCTTCACTCGCATTCCCATTAGAATTATGAGCAATTGCATAACGACTTTGTACTTGCGTTTGCTAGCATTAGGTAAGGTTTACATCGTACCTATCATAATATACTAGTAATTAATTGCTCCGGTGGTAATACCGAGATATCTTAGGTAGATATATAGGTTCTCTACATATATATCCATTATTTCATTTGTATTATCTACTAATTATAATCACCTAATTATAATCACAAATTGTAACTGCATTAACAGTGATGCTAGATTGAAGAGATTGCTGTACATACCTATAATTGGCTTACATATAAGTATTATCTGTCTGGTTGTATGTTAAATATAAATGTAATTGTATGTTTTGCTGTTGGTATGTCTAAATAAATAAATAAATATCTTTTGCCTTATGCGACTCGTAACAGAAGTATTAAGCACTGAAATGTTTAATTCAAAGGGTGTATGGGATAAAGGACATTGACAAGAGGCGTTTCATCTCAATTAAGGGTAAAAATTAAAAAAAAAATAACAAAAAATAGAAACAGACTTCAATGTCACCAAAGAGCAAAAAAATAATTTAAATATATGTTGGTTTCTTACATAAACAGTATATAGTACATAGTCCCGAAGTCGGCGCTCATCCTATTTTGTTAGATTACAACGAAGAATTTATGTCCTACAAGTATATGAGCGCCGTCCAGAGGAGTCTTAGTAATAGGGTTTTCCATCGATATAAGATCCTACAGTTCATTATGTAATTAATTTCCATCATTACGAGGCAAAGCGAAGGTTGACGTAATTATGATTCTAGGTCTAAGGACACAAGTCAATTAGGAAGGAAGTACAGCAATTCTAGACGTTATTACTGGAAGCCCTGACACTGGATTATATGCTAAGGTTGAATATGACATTGCTCGGGTATTCCAATATTAGGTAATTCGTCTCCCCATTATTGTAGGCAAATGGCCATATTGCACCGCGCTGGCCCACTGCGAATTGCCAGACTTTAGACACACTTTTTGTAAAGATCTCTCAGGTGTTTCCACATGTTTTGCTTCATCCTAAAGCAGTGATAAGTTATTTGTTATACGCACATAATTAAGAAAGTCAGTGCCCGGGATTTGAACCTCGGCCCCTAGTTTCAACCATTCATTTCATAATAATTATTATGAGTAGTGATAGCAGGATTTTATTAGTACCATTCAATTTGGTATAAAAATAAAATGTATGTATTTTTATGTTGAGTCGCAGAAAATTAGACTCTACATAGATTGCACACCTATTTATATTTTAATTACATATGTCAAATGATGATTTATTTCATATATTTAAATAAAAGATTGTTCAATTTTCAACTACTATTTCAGCTCTATAAAATACTGCACCATTAAGATTTCGCCGAGCACAGACAAATTTTCGCGAATACGATAAATATCATACTTGTGTAAATTCGGTCGGCATTTTTCCGTTTTCCCCTTGATGTAGGTTGTTCGACGCGAATCGAAGGATTATCTGTATTCGCATTTATCTCAATTCATTTACATATACAAAATTGTTCGGCAAATTACGCGGCTGATTGTTCGCGAGTATCAATATATTGACTTAACATCTGTAATTTTAATTTATCTTATCTATAATAATGTACGATTGTTTGTATGTGAAATGGCATTTAATCACAAAGTTAATGGTGTTACATAGAGGATACATGATTTTTCTTTTACTGATGACGCACACGTAATTTTCACGTAATTATAGAAAATGACATTTATCTCCGCAATTACAGCGTTGACAATGATGACAGATAACATAGTATTCAATTACTCATTAGCAATAATTATGGTTGTTTTTATAACTGTTGGTTTGTTGAGGTATTAGTTTCACCAGATTATTTTTTAAGACATAGCACTCCCACAATTGGATCTCTGGACTATACTCTACCACGTTGCTCCAATATGTACCATGTATTTTAAGCGTGAAGAAGCTATTGCGATTTGATGGAAGGCAGTGGTTGCCGGTGCACTTTTATATGACGTGACCATATTAGACTTCGAGAGTAGCAACGCATCTGTGATTGACTTCAGATATCTGTTCTATATTAAATTGTTTACAGATGTCCATCAGCGGAAACATTCATAGCTTGGTGTAATTTGAACCAACAACTTTCAAGCCACAGCATATATGAAATATAGCCACCAGCGGTCACCCATTCAACTTTCGGCCACTATAACAGAGCTTAACTTTGTAGATCAATTACGATACATAACTATCTAAAACTATACTTATTTACACGTTTTCCTTAAAGTTACTCACGTCCTGATGTCATAGCGTGATGCACTATGGAAAAAATGGAATGTTGGATGTCATTCAAATTACGCAACGTCGTAATTACATTCACCTTGAGAATAAAACATTTTATTGTAATACTAGTTACTTACAATAACATGAGTACGTGAGTAAATACTACCACTAACTATGCTCTAACTGCTCTAAGTACGACTTTTTTGAAGTTACTTTTTTAGTCTATTCATTCGTTGCAATGAAGGGCTAAATAGTAAACAATAACTGTTTAAGGAAACTTAAAAACTTATATTGAGGACCGGGCTATCTATCATTCACTTACTGTAGGTACTCATATACTCCCTCTTAAGGAAAGTTGAATATGAAGAGCCCGAAAGACACCACGCAAAAGAAGCACCGGTGCGTCCTGTTAGAGATCGCATTGAGGCCACCGAGAGGGTTTTCTACTTATTTCGATTCCCGTCCCTCCCATCAATATCAACTTAAGTTAATTAACATTATTTCACGAGCTAAATGTATAACATTGTACCCATAAATAATAAAACACAGTAAATACGCATGAAGCAATAAAATTGTCATTGAAAACCGACTATCATTGAAATCAGAAATGCTTCATGCTAAATTTTGCTAGCAGTAATATATGACTTCTCAAAATCCGCTTAGTATCGCTTGGTAAATCAATTGGTGTTTTATATTTTGAGATTGTGCCACCATGAGCTTATAATCATAAAATAAAGTTGCAGGACTTTCGAAATAACATAAGTAGTTTAAATTTATGAATGTATGTACTAGTTATTCACTGCGGTTTCAGCCGCGATTAAAAAATAATTGTCGTTACAATATTTTCGATTATATATTGGATATAAATGAAATATAAATAAATGTTACCTTGAAATATCGACTATAAATATATTTTCATTCATTCTAATGAAACTGAGTACTTTTGGCTGCATGAAAACGAAATTCCGCGGAATTTCATTTTTATTATATTTTTGGAAATTTAACAAATAATTCAGTTTGTTTATAGATCACCTTCAAAGGTGCGTTCGATACTTAAACACCTTTACGTCTATTAATGAACCTAAAAATAAATTACTAAACCCATAAAATAAATTTCATTACTTTAATGGTTTTGAACTTTGACCCTTCCTTTTTAACTACAGAAGGGCGAAGCATAAAAACAGATGTAGACATAAAATTTTAGAGATAAATCAAAGTAAACCAAAGCCACGTGATTTACTTTTAAAAATAGCAGTATATTATAATAAAATACTGGGAATATTTAACTCTTTGACTTCCTTCGTTTCGGGTTTTAATTTAGAGAATAAAGAAAAACATCGTGGAACCTATATGCTTGGAAGTTCTAAAATGTTAAAATTATAAAATCTTCCATTAGTGGAAAGTCTGGATGAGCAATAAACACATGTCTCTAATGTTAAACTATGAGTTTAGCATCAGGGAATTGAAGGGGACGCCTTAACAGAGAAGCAGAAAGAGGCTCAATGAATGTATAAATAAAGTCGTCTCTAATTAAACCAAACCATTAATTTCTTACTTCATTAAACTAGCAGATAGTCTCAAAAACCATAAGATAACCACGTCACCCTATAGGCACGTGTAGACTAAAAGGCAGGAAGTTCACCATAACCCGTGTTTACGGCGCCTGTTTCGGGCTAAATTTAGCCCCACCTGGTAAACACGCACGGTGTCGGATTGTTGAGGCGTCTGTGTACACGGAGAAATTCATTCAGAATTCAGAATTCAAATATCACATTTTAATTTAAATATGATGTTTTATACGATAACATGAAATGTAAAAACTTCGAAAACTACACGTATTTATTTACATACCTTGCAATTTATCATTGAAAAATGCAATACCACTCCAAAACATTAGCCCAAATACTGCAATACCATAAAACGTACTTGAAACACTCCTACTAAGCCAACGGAGAAATCAACGCATCTCACAATTAATCGCTTGCTAAAGTTTAAAATTCGGCAATAAGCAAAGAATTAATGAAACGAAATAAATCCTGACAAAAGAAAGAAAACACCTTTTAAACTGCAAACGAAAACGAAAAGATCAGAAAATAAACAAGAAACACAATTGGTTAAGCCGAATGTCGTCCACAAAAACAGATGAACGAAACAAAACAAAAACTTGTAATTAGAATTAGAAAACGATACTTCAATGCTTATATAACGAGATAGACTTCGACCATTCATTATATACGGATCTCGAGATTTTAAGGAAAATAACGAATTCATTTTACGGATATTGTTCATATCATCGACGAATGACTAAATTGAAACTTGAAACTCTGGTGTCTTTGTATTCATAACTGTGATTAGTACTTTCTAAAGTAGACTCTAACAAAAATCAAATAAGACATACATTTTAATCAACTTTTTAAACTTTCCAGATTCATCCAGATCAAAACATATAAATATATAGACAGACTCAATCAAATCATCAAGCATAATCAAAATCTGTAACAGAGTAGGCACGTCCCAAACGGAACTCATTACAACCCAGAACTATTTATTGACTCTGGAATTAGACCTCTTCCCACAGCGGTCACTAACTAGTTGACGAGGAACAAATAGTTGGAACACACCCACCCCTTCCGGTGTCTTAACGGATCGCCGGTTACAACGCAGTGAAATGCAAATGCACTGTTATATTATGTTTTATTGAAATAGAGTTAAAGGTTAGTCCTGTGACATCAGAGGGAGATGTGAGGGAGAGAACAGATAATGATATTCAAATTGGTTTGGATTGACCAGTAGAAAATCATAAAATATAAAACGGAGTGACTGACCGTCAAAAATAAACTATTTTTAAAATTTAAGAATAAAAGTCCGTAAATGTAAATTTTTTTAATGAATACTTGTAAATTAATTACACTGTATTTTTATTTAAATAATGACGATACAGATGAAAACGTGATCACACTTGAAATGCCAAAAGATTTCGGTATCAAGACACGTATGTGAAATACCGAATTCGTGACAAATTAACCGCTCTTACAAGCCGTTGTAAAGACTCACAAATTATCTCCTATACACAGTACCTTCGAAAGGCAATTGTATAGATATTCGAAATCTTTTTAAGAACAGGACACTATATTGATATAAAATAAGTATGTCTTAAAATTATTGAATACAATTCTTAACGAATTTTACAAAATTATTATACACGAATTAACATGAAGCTTAATTAGTTAGAGGAATAAAAGTTAATACTGGAAGCAATATGAAAAAAAATTAGATATTAACGATTTTTACTCTATACAAAATTCGACACATTCAAGTATTTTGTTTGGCGCGCTCTGCAACATATTTTCTGCAATTTCTTGATAATATTGCTAATGATGTTATTGCCTTCCGACACATGATCTATTGCAACGTACTTTTTCTGCAATAGCTCAGTTCAAAACGGACACGGGTTGAAAGAACACTTACGCTGCACTATTGTTAACAATTCCCACAATGTAACCGACGGGTTTGCGGTAACAATGCCAACTGTTTACGTAATCTGCATTGCTTCCATCTACGTGGTCAAAACAATAACTCTTTTGGGTCCTAATCCCCTGGTACTACAGTCGAGAATGTTGTAACCGTGGAGACGACGACAGATTACAAAATAAATCATGAATGCTTAACGTCTTCATAGTTTGCGAGATATCTTGTAATATTTTGGCGGTTTACTCAACTATTGGCGAATCACAAAGGGAGATCTGCAGTCAAATAGAAAATCTGTACTTCATTGGCGTATCCTTGCGAAATGAGGTAACAGTGACCATTGTGCAGATAATCAAAGCTGGAGTGCAATGAATTGGTTTCTGATTTACAATATCTCTTGACACCTTATTTGACCCTTTGAGTCAATAAGACAATTGAATAACAATAGATGCGTGGGTTGTAGACTTATAAGCGAATCAAACAATTGTTGTTATGATCGACTTAAATGTGACTCAAACTATCTATAAAAAGTAGATGCTTTTAACTATGGCTACACAGATTTTTTAGACAAGACGCACGAAAATTATGTTGATAAAATCATTATACTGCCTATTTCTTAAAACTTAACCGAAACACTGAGAATTCAAATTTACAGTCAGACATTAAACTGAAATAATTAAAAAATAGTGGTGTGTATTTCGTTATAAATGCTCTAACAATCAAAAAGGCTTGTGTATGGAATGCGCGTAAAATTAAAAACATAAGGTTAGATGGTATCAGCGTCGTTTCCATCTCCGATGGCTTGTCCTGTTTTCTGAAGATATGGTGGTGGTACGAAATCGTAATTATTATTCCGACACAGATTTTTTATCGAATTCGACCTCATTGTTTGACCGATTAACTTTTATGGTACGATTATCAGTCATACTTGATTTATTAAAGACATTATGATATTGTACGTCTTATAACGCGGAACGTTTTAAGTACTTTACTTGCTCAGTCCGCCTTATTCTGAACGAGTCATTTTTAATGAACTAATTCAATTAGAAGTAAAATAAATTTACTATAACCATAAACATACGTTATAATTTAAATAGTTCGTAATGTTAATGAGTTCTCAGCAAGCATGATGGTTAGGGCAATAATTATAATTGCACACGAGAAGTCTTCCTGTTATAATAATCATCATATAAACGCGTTTGATTGAATAACAGTTAAATTTCTAGTATTTAAAAAACCGTGGAAAGCAATCTACATAACTTAAGAGTAGTCCATCACATCTTCAAAGAGCTTGATGCGGTTGAACCAAAATACGTGACAGTTTGGACCAGCCGAGAAGACGAGTAGAAAATCCAGTAGAATAGTCAGACCCTTGATGTAACCATTGTCCTTTAGCAAGGCAAGTATGCTAGATTGTTCAAAGGCTATAAGACCAAGATGAGATATTATATTAAGTATAGTAGAAAAAGATTTTGAGCAAACATTTATATTTGTCGAAGATGGAAGACGGAGTTTAACCATTTTAATCTTAGAGTATAATTATTCCTAGCAGATGAACAGTTGTAATAGCAACAAGAAATCGAGAATGAAGTAAACTCCAAACGCCTGCGCCGCGCCGTCATCTAACAAGTGCGTAAGTTACCGTAGGCATGGACTTGATATATCTAATACCTACCATGATTTTTTTAACATCTGTTTTAAAATAACTCTTTAACGTAAACTTCGTTAAATTTTACTTTATTGTTCCAATTGTCATTGAATTTATCGCAAGTTTGCTGAAGTTTCTATAATCAGGGTCCTATTCAGTTTACCCAAAAAACAATATTTTTAAGTAAAACAATATTCCCACCTACCACACACAAATTTTGCCTCTCTGAGAATAAGCCAATAATCATAAACACTAAAAACCAATATGAAATTGAATATAAATACCATCTGAGGACGATCACGTAGACCTAGCGGAACACCTCATATGACTTCGAGCCATATAAGTTTTACGACGCAAGCGTCCAAAAACAAGAGATGTCTGAGAACTGTGAAGATAAGTTTTAACCAAGAGGCAAAGATCTCCAGTACAGCGATGAATTGGTTGAAAGATAATCGCCGTGGGCGTCACCTTGACATGACCCGAATGCACGATGGTGTTATCTCAGAAATTAATTTAAAATCCGGCGAACATTTTAATGCTTTTGTTTTCGTCATTTATAATTGACGACGCCCGTCTCGTTTCGGGGTGCTTGACTTCTCAGGAATGTAGCAACATTCAGTTATGAAAGCCTTTGTTTCAGTGCGTTCATAAATAATCTTGCTGTGACATCAAACATTGGGCTTCTCAATTGTTTTAACGTGTCACTTATATAATCTATCGCTACGATTATTTTATCGGTTACGACTGCCAATTCCCGTCAGTATAATTTCATTTGAAGTATCGAATCTTGTAACTGACATTAAGTTGTGACACCGGTCTTCAGACGTTGACTACGTTTTCTTGTAAGATTTTAAGGCTGTTTTACCTCAGATTTATTTATTTGCCTAAGGACTTCGTAGAAACAACTTATTAGAAAAATTGATAAGAAGTCCTTATCAACTTTTAGATCAACATAAAGACAATATAGAAATAATGCCAAAGAAGTACAAATGTTCTTAAAAATTCCATCAAATGACAAAACGTTTAGCTTATTTTACTCAGTCTACACAAAAGCAGATTCGAGATATCGAATCATTTGTACGCTTACTAATAGACCAATTTGAGGTCGTAATACAATTCGTGAAGCTAGATACAATTTGTAGGGCACTACCCTCGCATCGAGCGTATATCAAAGGCATATTCGCTTAGAACACATTCACTATGCATGATTTCTATGAATTCCTGATTAGTAGTCACGGCGAAGTAGACCTTGATAACACACAATAGACGTAGCTTTCCTTTGAAAGTGATAGTACATCATTGATAAGAGCAGAAAATTATTGGCCTGGTTTCCTAAGTGATTTATACTACCGCTACTGGATTTTCAATAGAGTTGAACGATTAGAATAGGTATTACGTTTAACGTAGCAGGAAGTTTCTTGTATATAAAATGCGTTCCGATTTAGTATCTTGTGTAGGCATACTTCAATCTGACAAGGAATGGACTTACTCCTTCCTTAGTAATTTTGTTTTATGAACGTTAATTTCTCATAATAATTCGAGTGGTCTTCAATAAAGTACATATTTAATTAAGAACAGTCGAATTATTGTAAATTACGTGGAACATGGTGTATGATTATATTTTCATTAACTCAAAGTACTGATACTAATTGAGACAGAGACAGATTACCTATGTTGAGAATGAAGCTTGTCTAATTAAAAACATAAGTTATGGCATATGTCCTCAGATTTATAGATAGTGACCAATTAATATTCAGAGGACTACAGATCTATTTGGTGCAACTAAAACAAAAAAATGGTACATTTCTAGACACTCTTCCCCCGATCCCTGATAAGCAGCACCTAAATGTTAATTGCTTAATCAATCAATTATTTCGAAGAATTGGTTTAAAGATCAGCAGATTTATCAACCTTGTTCATGCGTGTAGGAGCAGACACCCTCATAGGAATGCCAGTCAAATCTATTTCTAATTAATCTGAAGCCCACTGGCTATTTTCGCGTACAATGCATCTGCCAACTTTCACGACTACAGTGCTAATTTATCATAAGCTATGGGCTAACACTAGATTGAAATCAGAGTATTTAGGTCTGCATGTTTTAGACTCGTACTTTTTAATTGGGATACTATTAATAAATGTTAATGAACAGTTATTTTCGTCTTATATATACGACTTTAGCCTTGTAACCGATCGGAAGAGGTAACAAATGCCTTAAATTAATATTTTTAGTAACAGACTTCCCAGGAAGGAGGTTATGCTTATTAGTGGAGTTATTGAGGTTTTTGAAATAATTAACTATTTTGAAAACTTCCTTGATTATTTTGCTCAAAATATTATTACTTGTTGGTAGAGTATCTGGTACCTACATATACATATTTAGGAGGTTTGTGAGAGAATTATTTATACTTTGAAAACATCGTTGATTGTTTTGTTAAAGATATTCCTTACTTTTTATGTAAGGTTTCTGGTACCTAAATATCTTCAAAAATATCAAGTAAGTGCGAAAATGTATTATAGGTAACTAGTAGTTTTCTGCGGCTTCATATGCTTGGGTCATGTTTATTGCGGCAAAAAGCATCGTATATTTTATCCATTATATTATTATTAGTGCGCCAAATTTAAGTCAAATCCGACAAGAACTTCCTGCGTGAAAGAGTTACAAACATACATACATCCTAAAAGTCTTGCATTTGTAATATTAGTATTTATAAATATTAGTAAACTATCATATAAGATAATAAGATTTGTACCTAAAGATTTAACTTGTTGTAAATATTTGGACAAAAGCATATGCACATATTCTCGACGTCTTCCTTGTAAAAAGCACCTTCTTTAACAAAAGATTAATTAATTGTAACGATTCTTGAAGTTGCATTTTAAAACATGTTTAAATATGAATGAACATCAAGCTCATTTAAAAACATGACATTAAGACAACTTCATTCATTAATTAAAAGAAATTCATTGTTTCCTTTGAGGTCATATCCGACAGGAGACTTAAACAACTGATTCTTGGTAAGATTATACTAAGCAAAGCTTTATGACCATTTTTTGTATGATTGAAACTTTACATGGATACTGTCGTGTAATTTAACGAAGTAACTTATTGTAGAACCTGTAGTCCACAAAATGAAGAATTTGATTAGAAAAAGAAACTCTTCTCTACTGCTATCTGTTTTCAGGATAGAAATTCCACTATTTCACAGTTGTAGGTAATTTACCTGCAGAGGAGGCTGGCGGTTTTTTATAAATATGTAAAAGTTTGTGCGATTTGCTTGACTTGTCGTTTTTTGCAGTAGGTACAAATATGTGAGCGCTGCTATCTGTATACAATGTGTACGCCAATGTTTATCCGGGAAGATTTGTCCTGCACAAAAACGAGGATAGGATAAACCCTCCGCGTAGTCACTAATACTTTTGTTTAAAATATACATGTTGACAGTGGCGTAGCGAGGGGGGGGGGGGGCGGAGGGGCGTTCCGCCCCGAGCGGCACATTTTGGGGGGCGCCAAAAACAGATTTGGCAACATTGTTTTGTCATTAAGTTAGATTTTGTCGTTTTTTTGGTCGTCAAGTTAGATATTGTCGTTTTTGAGTTCGAGTCACCTTTTGCCCCGGACGGCGTAAGCCCACGCTACGCCACTGCATGTTGATGTTCTGAACAGAAGTTTTCATCAAGCTCATCATCACACATATTACGCGCACAGCAATAATTTATGAACAATGTAATAATAACCATAATCCCTTGTATTCCAGATAAAAACCAATCCATTACCGCTTTCTCCGGCAAATGTCGCATTTTACATACAATTAAATGCTAATTTCAATTGCCGAGTGTATGCTCACGTCTCGATATAATTGACGTAATGCTATACAATTTTGAGCCTTCCACTCATATCTTACTGCCCGTATTGGCTTAATGATGTTTGGATATATGCATTCTGAATGTTAAATTCAGTGAGATGAGAGATTCTGAACACGAAATGGCATATACACGTAAGATAAATGAAACAGTGATTTATACAACTTATCCGAAATATGTACAAATGTTTTTATGTAACTAATTTATTCCCTCGGCCTCGCCTGCTTTATAATAGTAAGATTTTGAATCGATACATAACAATCTATTTCATTCGCTAATAAATATATTGATATAGGTACTTTTTATAATAATTTGTACACAACGCCATCTGGTATCGCACTGAACAAACGAAATTAGTAGAAAAAGTATCAATCTCTTAATTACATAAAAACATTGAAACATCTCTAAGTTAATAAGTTAATATTCTTACTTTTATTTTACTTATTTTCGAAGATGTAAAACACATCAAACATCTTTTAATTAAGAGGAGTTCTACTTAAAGTTAATCTGTCTTAAAGTAGTAATACTACATGTAAGTCGTCAAATGTTTAGGATACCTCTGTAAGAATGGGAATTGAAAAACCTATAAATATTCCAATGATATTATTAATTTATTTAAATCAATAAAGTAGACATTGATCTGTACTTGTCCACGAATATTGATTAAACATACATAAATATGACAAGTAATTAAAACACCTTTCAAGTCAAGTGCGACGCAAGGTCGCCTCGGTACTGTCTGCAAAAAAGGCAAAGGAAAAAAGGTTTAAAGCAATATAAAAAAGGTGTCCTTGTTATTATATTTTCCCTTCGTCATAATTTTATAGCTACCTCGAAGCACAATGACAGCGATAAAAAGTAGAGTTAAAGTTTACCTAATCATGTTTTCTGTTAATACAACTGTCAGTTCAATACTTACAGTTTTAATAACGAAATTAAAAATTAAAAAATTGTGACAAAATTATTAAAATTATAACAAAACTTTAGGGCTTACAATCATGTTTTGTTTTTAATATGTCAAGATAGAATAGAGCGTGGTCACTCTTTCAACGAAGACTAATATTAATGTTTGGTAATTATAACCAAACATATAATAAAATACTTATCCGAGGCGTATCAACTGTGTCTCACGGGTAACAACACTACAATGTGTACCGTCCTCAGGTATTAATATTTGGAATTCATTACATGTGAAATGTTTTTGGCCACTCACTATTAGGTGGACAGCTCGTTTGCAACTTTCCTTTACACTTTTTCCTATATAAAACACCGGCAGAGTGCGAGGCAGACTCACAAACGAAGGGTCTCGTACCATTATCCACAAATAGCAACAAAACACGTATTTTTGTAAGAGAGCCTAGGTTAAATATTAATCTTACTTTAATTTACGTATTTACAAATTTTTCAAGTGAATATTAACTGAATATTCCGTGAATATTTTAAGCGTCTACCTGTTACCGTTATTATTATCGAACAAAAAACCAAGTTTGCTGTATGGGAGCTACCCCTAAATATTTATCTTAAACTTTTTTAGTATTCGTTGTTATATATAGGGGAAATAGAAATACATCTTCTGTGTAATTTTCAATTTTTCAACTGTCTATCACGGTTCATAAAGCCTGGTGACAGACAGATGGACAGCGGATTCTTAGTTCGTTTTTACTATCATTAAGTTTCTGTTAATTCTGTTGATTGAATTTTTTGACCAAACGTAGGCGCGGCGTGGTATTTGCATAAATTGTACAATAGATATAATATTTAATTTCACTTTCATTTTCTACGCCATGGCTTAGTTTTAGAAAGGCTACAAAACGAGTATTCTGATAGATATCAACTCTGATTTGCATTCTACGATAAAGCTGATTGATGATCTACAGACGATATTAAACAAAAATAAATGTTTATTTGTATTAAAACGCGCCTACATGCGTACTTCATAAATTTTCACCCGTAGATCTACTCAGAAAAGCATTATTTTCCATTTATTTGTAGTTTTGTGTAATGATAGAACGAAGCGGCGGACATATCATTTTCTTAAATTCATGAATATTCGGTAACAGGCATATTCATTAAACCCTTTACGATATTTTGTAATATGTATGTAAGATCTAGTAAATTTTAGTTATTTAATATTCTTTACATACAGCGTGTGCCGCGTTGGTGATCTTGATTATCACAACTCCCCCTCGTCCAGTAGATATCGTAAAGAGGATTAAGGGACAAAGCCTAGGAGATGGACATTAGCGTTTTCCTGTGTATCATCAACGTAAATGCTAGGCGCCTTGAATGTTGGTAAAAATCCCCATTTCGACAGTGGATTTATAAAGTCTAATGGCGATATTACAAATAATCTGTTGGGATTTTGATATTACTATCATATGATGTTGTAATGGCTTTATTCAACCATCCATCAGCCTTTCGAGGTCCACTACTAGACATAGGCCTCCCCTAAACGACGGCTCCAATCGGCCTTCAGAATCCAATGACTTTATTATTACTTATATAACATTACAATTTGTTTAAGTGATATATATATATGACATACATATATCAATTCAAAATAATTTATAACGACGTTAAAACAAATGTAATTATAAAAAAGGAACTTATCAAGGAAATAAAAATTACTCTTGCGTTGCAAACCTTACGCAACAGCCAGTCATATCCATTCACTTTGCCAGCTGTATCAGTCATTACCAACAATAGTTGCTGCTATAATGCGCCCGTTTACAACAATTATCGGCGATTACATTGTTTATGTTAATAACTAGCTTTTTCCCGTGACTACGCTTGCTCCAGGATGTACTGTACTTTTTACCGTAAAAAAGGACTATTTGATAAAAAGTATATTATGTATTAATCTAGGTCATAAATTATCTGTGTATTTTTATGTAACACCGATCAGGAGTTTCTGGGTGAATAATACTAACGCTTTCTACACTCAATGGCCAATACTAGGATTTTCTCCTGGGTCGTAAGTGGTATGGATACCCACAAAGACGAAAACACACCCAGACCCAGAAACAAAATCTAAATTCATCATTCAGATGTCTGTCTGGCCGGGGATCGAACCCGGAAATAACTGCCTATCAGACCGGTAAGGTGACCGCTTCGCCACAAGAGTAACAACTTTTCCATCCAGCACAAACTTCCGTCTTAAGAGTATAAGTTACCTTTTGTTTTGGCTATCCACAATTACGACGAAAGGATAAGAGATGCATTCATAATATACACTTTCACCCGAAACGGGTAAAATCTATTCTACTCATATTCTGTCTATCATAAAGAATTTTATCGCTAACTTATTTATAGCAAATAAAACCGATAAAACGCTTGTCTGGTATCAAAAGTTAATTATAATTTATAATTAATTTTCAAGTAAATATAATTAACTTGATAATTATAAGTGCCTATTGTTATTATTTATGCGCTGCTATTCATAGGTACTTATTAATTAAAAATATATTTTA
The DNA here is from genome assembly GCA_018249875.1 of Cecropterus toxeus. NCBI lineage: Eukaryota > Metazoa > Arthropoda > Insecta > Lepidoptera > Hesperiidae > Cecropterus > Cecropterus toxeus. The sequence goes on along the minus strand of DWNE01002869.1, from coordinate 1,710 downwards.
TTATTTCTCACGATTGAATGAATACGCGTACCGCAAAAAGTAATAATTTTGTTTTTACAAAATCTTTGAGGACTTACGAAAATAATGAAATCTAAATTATAGATTTATGTAAAAAAAGATGTAATCGAGAACCCGCGTGGCAGAGCGGTCATCATACCGGTCTGACGCACAGTGGGTCCCGACTTCGATTCCCAGCCAGACAGAAATATGAATGATGAGTTTAGATTTCTGTTGTGGGTCTGTTGGTTTATTCGTCTTTGTGTGTCTATCGCACCCACGACACAGCAGAAAATCCTAGTGTGGGGCTGTATGTGTAGAAAGCGTTTTATTTAAAGATATGTTAACGGTTAGCCGGAGGAAGGTACTCCTCCGGCTAACCGTTACTCCTATTTCTAGCGTGAAGCAGTGCTTTCGTATCGGAAGGGTGTGGTCGCCAGCTCATAAGTCTAGGCCACTATATTTGACCTCTGGAGTAGCAGCAAGTATTATTTACTTCAGTTAGAACTAGGAATGTGACTTGGCTGGGGAAAAATCGATTTTTATACTAATCGATTTTATTTTGATGAATCAATCGATTATTCAAAAATCGATGGTTTTACAAAAAAATAATCGAATTTTTATTTTATTTTATTATAAACTTAGTCCCCCAAATACTTTTTGATCATTAACTTGACATTTTGTATGCAGAATACCACAAATAATGGGCATATACGGCATTGCAAGTAATTGTATTATAGAGCTGCCGTTAACATATTGAACATATATTAAGAAATAAATAATATTTTTAGTTATTCAAAGCTACGGCAAAAATCCGAAAGTATGGTGTGAATAGGTGCAAAATCGATTAACATAAAATCGATTATTTATGGTAAACAAATCGATTATTATTAAAAGAATAATCGATTTATTAAATAATCGTTTTTTTTTCACATCCCTGTTTAGAACCCCCTGTTCTATTAGAGGTGCCTACAGATGTCCATGCTGCATGCAATTTTGCGATTTTAATGTTATAAAAGGGCCATGTGATTATCAATTCTCTATAATACAATCATTACTAGGCTTTTTTCTCATTATTATCCACCGACAGTTTCATTAAAGTTACATAAATCATTGCGGCGACTGTTTCCTACTGATTACAAGATAGTATTACGATACTTCAATTAGACGGACAGACTGATTATACAAAGTATTAGATGTCCTAATTAGCTATATATAAATTGTACAAGGTTTATCTCTATCTATACCATATCTATTATCGGATCATGATTTGAAAATGATCTACCTCAGACTGTGGCTATTGACGATCCGCATGGAGTGTTCACCATGCCGGTCCTACCAACAGTGAGTTTCGGGTCGTGCCCACGCCAAAAATATCAATACTAATAAAGAAACGCATGTTTCCACCAGACAAGACTTTTAAAATATGGAAATGGTCACTATGATGTATGGACAGTTTCAACCGTGAAAAAAATATCCAACATTAGTAAGAATTACTGACATTAGGCCGAAATAGGTGGTTGAGGCCAAAGTTTGTCAGAAACAAATTTGAACATTCATGCAGTCAGTACAAAAGTACACACACACACGCTTTATACACTCATAGCCCTACACTTCAATTTTCACAAGAATTTTCTCCTGTGTCGTGGGCGCCATGGACACACAAACACGAATACACAAACACCCAGACCCAGAACAGAAATCTAAACTCAT
>DWNE01002868.1:0-17786 GCA_018249875.1 Cecropterus toxeus | reverse complement strand
GGTCCCTATCCACGGGAACGCTGCCGTTAAACTGTTGCACAGTTTGGCAGACATTAGTGTAAGCGTTACTGTAATTTGTTGGGAGGAAATAAATTTAGAACAATGTAAATAAGTAGGATTATAGGTTCTGCCTAATCATAGTCACAGAACGTATTACTACCTCTGAGGAGTAAATTGGAATGACTCGTGGAAGTATGTATGTCGCCCTTCTTAAACTACCTTCATAATAGCAGCGCTAAGCATCAGTTTTAGTATACCAAATAGAATGCGAATAAAATCTTAAAAGGTTTATTGTAGGTTTATCGCGATATTCGTTTACGTATAAAATAAATAAAATTAAACAAACAACAAACCACAAACGTCTTAGTAAGTACTGGTTCTCTGAGACAAAAACCTTTAATATCAGTAGTTACGTTAAGCCCTTGAAGTCTAAGAGGATTCAACTAAGAGTGGAGCACTTAAGCTAGAACAATGAGCACATAAACTGAAACGGCTAACAAAGAAAGACATTTAAATTAATTGAGGCAATATAAAAAGCTTTGAAGCAATTGAAACTTCCGGACGCTATATATCATGCAATGTTAGCGATATTAAATTTCGTCTGTCGTGTACGAGTTAAGGATGGCGATCTACCGAAAACTATCGATTTTAAAATGGATTCGAAATGCAATTATATCGATATAAAAATACGAAAATAACTTAGTAAGCTCTTATATTTTATATATTTTAAATTGTAGTTTTTTCATGCGGAAGCAGCGAATGAGCATGCAGATTAGTAATGATAAGCAGCCACTGCTGGCCGTGGAAGTCTACAATAAACCTGTAATTTTTACAAATAAAAAACATACATATTATTTATAATTAATTCTAATGATCGATTCATTATTTAATAACGGTTAGAAGTCGATACTTAGATCTAACGATGTTTGATCGCCATCCCTAGTATCCATAGCATGTATGCTGTATATTATGGTAATACAGAATTGGCCATTGAGAAACTTGTATCAAGTAGCGGCGAAACAATGACGGAGCTAATTATAATAGTTCATTGATTTATAAGAGTTCCTTTCTGTACTCATTGATGCTGAGTTAATGTTTTTCGTTTATCGTAAGCCATTTTTAAATAATGTTATGTTATCATAGTTTAAATAAATACCTAAATTAATTAAGGTTTCTGGAGTTCTTAATGACATTTATTATTTACTGGAACGGCTATCAAAATATTGGGGAAAGTTGGAGTACAAAAAACGTAAAAGATATTAAAATTTCCGATCATGACATAAAATATTAAATATATTTTCGTATGTGGCATCTATATAATACTCTTATTATTTATGAATTTCTTCCGACTTCAAGAGTAAAATATTATATTTTCATAACTAATACTGATGAAAGTGTTTTTTTTTTTACATTCAAATAGTTCAAAAGAATTCGTTTTTCAAGCTGTAAGTTGTGCCCCGCGGTTTCACCCGATACTACATAAGAAATAAAGAAAATTTCCTTAAAATAGACTGTTTAACACAAAAATATTTTTTTTATACCAACGAGCAGTAGGAGATTGAACCAGCGTGTTCAACCAAACAAACTCTTCAGCTTTATAATTTTATTATTAATTAGTATATTAGTATCAATATAGATGTGTCAAACGGTTTTATAGATTAATGTATTCGAATACAGTGACGAGTGAAAATATATCCATTAAGACCAAAATAACGTAAAGACTACGTTTCCTAAAATTAATATGACCAATACAGATGGCCGTACATTTCATTTAATACATTAAAAGTTCAGGCAAACCTATTAACCGCCGTTGACATTTAAAGCCATTCAAAATGCCTATAAATAATGTGTCCAGGTTTCCACGGTTATGGATTTGGCATTTCTCAATTAGGGTTTCAATTCATTTACCAACTTGAATTCGGTCGACATCAATAAAGTCGGTCTTGATCTATTGAGTTTACATAATTAGAATCTCTTTACAACTGACGAATATTAATTGAACTTCAGAAATATTATACATCCTATATTTTAGTTACCAAGTCAAATATATCTATATAGTTACATAAAGTCAATTACTTTGTAATTTGTAATTTATTTTTAAAAAATTCGAGAAAATATAAATTCGACATTGCGAGCCATGAGGAACTTCAAATAAGGTGCAAATAGCGGTATTCTTCAAAGCCTGCGATGCATTCAAATGTCCATAGGCGATGAATACTTTGGTACAGGTAGCCCGTCTACCTGATCGTCATGTATAGCTACAAAAATACAATTTGCACGATTGGCACAAAACAGCAATAAAATAGTGAGTAATTTCAGAAAAATGAAACAACGAGCGTTTCACAGATATAATAATTATGTCTTAAAAAATATTTAACTGAAATTTATACAAAGAACTCTGATATTTACAAGTATTTTTTATTACGATCTTATTTAACTGAAATCTGCAAAAAACTTTATGGAAATAAAAGTTTTAACCAGAAACCTTCATAAAGTATAAGTCCATAATTTAGCCTTTCGTGTGCCAGTAAATATTCAATGCGGATAAATGAGAAAACTCCCATACTTAAAGCCGTAAACAAAACCATATCATCACGTGCATTTCATCGGCCATTTTAAGCTCGAAATGGCGGGAGAATTAAATATCAGACCATGTCTGGGACATGCTCGCTAACAGTGTGGTTTGGCTTCGCTGACTTGTATACAATTTAACCAAATAGTGGTCACTTTTTGCTCTATTTTCAGCATCTGATACTGTTAATATGGTAGAATATATGATTTGTACAACATATTAAAGTCAAAAATACAAGTCAAATTCTTTATTACCCGACTGCGTCAGAAGGAGGGTAATGTTTTTCGAGCGTATGTATGTATGTCCATTTGGCACGCGCTACAGCCCAAATAGCTTGACGGATTGTGACATATCATTAGAATCGTCTCAGTTTGCATAGTGACTTAGACGATTTAATTTAAAAAAATGGCGCCTGGAAATAGAGGAAAAGGGGGGGGGGGATATTTTTTACTATTACGACAATATGGGTATCAAATGAAAGTTAGTAAGTAGACTAATCTGAAAATATATACATATATTGTAATACTATTCCTTGACAATTTTGACAAAAACTCATATAAGTGTTAAATGAAATATCATTATGAACAAAAAAATCGTTTTAAGCCGTTTGATTTTTTGTTTAAATAGTTTAACAATATTACTAGTGATAATATTAAATCATATAGAAGTATTCTTAAACCGGTGTTAATTTCGGACTTATCCTGTTTAGTTAAACTCGAAGCTCCGCGGCTTGGGCGTGAGGCATCGTAATCCTTTCATCCTATTTATCATGGCCTCGCCAGGATAATGCCGTTATATCATACTTAGAGCTGACGAAGCGGGATTAGCACAGTAGGTACATACCTACGTACATACCGTAACGAAACCTAGATGTCTTCCTCATGCGTAAATTCATAAATCTAAAACTCTACGGTAATTTAGAAATTTACGGTGAGCATACGGAAACGTCTATTTCTGACTTATCAGCATAAAATACTGGTTATTTCTAATTTAAAGGGTGTCATAAAATGCCTCTTATATGAGCCTTTCTAATATAATCTTTCTTTCTTTCTAATATAAACAGCGGAAGACTTCAAATATTTTTCTTAATATTTCTGACTTCATTCGATAACGCGTACTACGAAAAATGCGAAACATGATTTCGAATCGAGCATTCGGGTCGATTACAAAGGGTGTAAAGGTACAGGAGTATCAAGCTCTACTGCATTTCGAATTAAACAGTAGTAGAAGCAGTTATATGAGGCTTTCACTAGGACGTAAGCCCTTAGAGGTAGTAACATTTGTGGCTGACCTCAGCGAGTCTAATTTTACTTGAAATAAATTTTAAATGTGTGCTGTGCTACGTTCTTTTAAAAATGCATACATTAATATTCGGTTATTTAGAATACGAAATCTTCTCAGGCGGATACCTATAGTCATGTTCTATCACGCGGATTGCAAGCTCGTATTTCTTTGTCATACGTGTCATACGGAATATAATTATTTATGTTACTTAAAGAGTCATTGTATTTAACAGCATAGAATACGCGAGCACATGCCAAGTGCAATAAAAGTAAATGTAAGTATAGTCATGGAACAGTTAAACTTAATTCCTAATGAGAAATCCTACGTATATAAGAAATTCAAAGCACACCGCATTTAGGGTTGCCACTTTTTTTGAGTTAATAAAATACACTCGTGATAATAGGCAAATAAACGCAGTTTTTAAATATATATCTTCCTTATTTTATTATAGTTTTTATCTACTTTCCCCCTGTGTCTGTGATAAAAATTAAATTTTTACTCAATTTCCGATATTCGATTGAGCTCTCATATTTTTGAGAAATTTTACATACATACATATGTAAAAGACAATGTACATATGTATGTATGTAAAACTTACTACCAAAGTTTTTGAATCCCAGATCATGCCATTGAAATATTTCCGCACACTTTACAGCTCTCCTATGAAGTACCTCAAATAACGTAAAATACTTTATTATAAAGTACGGGTGCCAACCCTAATCGCATTCTAACTGGGAAGAATATGTGCATACGAGCAAGTAATGAGTCGAGATATTAATTAAACGGCGGATCATTTCTAAACTTATGCGACTTAGTTCGTTGAGACGAGAAGGCATGACCTCAATGCGTATTTTTTTATTTACAGAACAATAATCCTTAGAAAAAAATGTACGTTAACGTTGAACGGGTCTTGTGCACGAAAGGCCGGGGTTTTATTTTATGTCACGAAGTAACACACATGCGAAGTACAAGACATGGCTAACTTTTGTATGGCTCTCTGCCTATCGAAAATTTATGTACATTTAGGAATTTAAGTTTTTTTGAGACAAAGGTATAGATGTATGAATAAAACAGTAAAAAAATACTTTTATAGTTTCAGAATCATTGCATTCGAACTACTTAAACATAATTTTACGTTTCCCTTTATTTTTAAATTGTAATTTTATCAATTTTCTTTTTTTTCTTGCTCCATTGCAATCAAAAGAAAATAGTAAATTGTTAATTCGACTTATTCAATTAATGAAGTAAATAAACAAACAAATAAACACATTCCACACTCATAGCCCCACAGTAGGATCTTATCCTGTGTCGTGGGTGCCATGGATAAACAGAGACGATCACACAAACATCCAGACCCAGAACACAAACATAAACTCATCATTCACATTTCTGTCTTGCTGGGGATCGAACCCGGGACCCACTGCGTGTCAGACCGGTATGGTGACCGCTCCGCCACGCAGGTCGTCAAATGAAGTTATTATTATTTATTTTTTGGTGAAAATTACACGGATTTTTTTTTATTTCTTTTTCATTTAAAAAAATAGAATTTGAATTATGACTATCATTTCCAATTTTCATGTTTCAATATCGAGTGAAAAGAACTGCAAATCAATTACCGTTTAATTTATTAAACATTTTTTTCTCTGTTTATATTTTTACATGCGCCTTTTAAACTATCTGGGGCAATTTTATCCATTCTATTTCACGAGATGGACTGATAGAACGATTTACTTTTATGTCTTATCACTGGCCAGTTGCCAGTGTAAAACGTCATTTAGAGCGGACAGCAAATTGCCCGCTCCAAAGCATGTAAGAACTCGATATGTCACGCTCTAGGAAAACGCACTACGTAAAGTCTAGTGCAACCGTGGTGCAACGTATACGATATCTATCTAAAATGGCTTATATCTACTATTTTGAAACTGAAGTTACCGTAATAATACTCAACACTTAAAATGAGTGTAGAGGACTGTGAATATAAAGTATGAAGTTTATGAATATGTAGGGAAATAAATACTAGATTTAATGTTATTGCATTTTATAAGTCAAATTTCTGTTAGTATGAACACAAATCATAAGTTTCTTAGTCCAAACTTATCAATTTTATTTTATAAACAAAATCAAGATAGAAAATTAGGATGTCAATTTTCTTTAAAAATAATCAAAGGGTCTTCAGTGTTCCTCAAAAATTATCACAATAACAAATATCTCAACAAAAGAAAAAAAGTTATTTTTTATTAACTTTTTTTCTTTTGTTGTTGTAAACCGAAACCATCCTGCTTTATAATACGGTCGCCTAAATCTAATAAAACAAAGGTCAATTTGACGTCACAACAACCACGTCCGGCGCCCCGACCCCAGTCCATTAGCAACCGCCTCCAGGATTAGCAAGATTAATCGGAGTCGCGCGTCCAACGACAGGAGACTGACGGCCGAGCGATACGCGTCGCAATCTGACGCCAGGTAAATGATGTGTTCTCATTATTATGTGTAGCCCACATTACGCGTATCGAAGTACCTATAAGCATTCGTTAAATACTTTGATCCAGGGTATTACTAAATGGGATACGCTTTTTTACGAGCCCAGTACCGAACGTACATAATATCACTTACTGATTTCGATATTGATTGGTATCGTGAAATATTTAACTTGGTTGCTGTGAATTCAGATATATTAAAATTATAAATGACAAGTAATAATTAAATTTGATCGCGTCCAGAATTAGTAAGATTAATTGCAGTCGCGTGACCACGGACAGGAGAAGGACGGCCGGCCGATACGCGTTGCAAACTGATGCCAAGTAAAGTTTACTCGTTATGATGTACATGTACCCTGTATTCATGTATGTGCTTAACAATTGATTTGTTCTAAAATAATACAAACTTGGATATCACGTATTTTGATGACAGGGTATTTGAACTTAAATATCAGTTAACCATTACGTTATCGGTTACAGATTATTTCGTATTCAATTTGTTTGCAATTTATTCAAATAAATAATAACTGACAGCATAGTTAGTAAAATTTTAATAATACATTTCATCATAACTATGCATAATTAAGGTCCCGCGACGATTGTATGGCAGGCATTTATTTACATTCATTTTGTTGGATGGAGATTTTATTCAGTAATAATAAATTTTAAGTCTACATGTAGTCGCGTATATTATTGGAAAGGGTATATAAAATATAAAAGTCTGTTTGACGTCTATACTTATTCGCCTTGATATTGATATATTGATCGGGTTAACAGACAGCCCCATCACGGATTAATAAGATTAAAGGCGGTCGCGCCTCCACTGACAGAAGACTGACTGGTGAACGATCGAGCCGTATTCTGATTTCAGGTAAATGATATCCATTCGCTAGGTATAATATATGTGGGATATAATACGATGGTTCGTAATTTTATGAGTAACTTACGTATTTTGGTATAAAATTGTATGTGAGTAAGAATGGTAATACAAAACCAATTAAATGAAAAACATACAAATACAGTAATAAAATGTTGAATGTTATTAGAGGATCCTTTTGTAAAATAACACAAACAAATAAAGATCTTAATTAATTTGATTAAAATCCCGAACGAGCTTTGATTTATTTGACGACCCGCGTGGCCGAGCGGTTACCATACCGATCTAACGCGCCGTGGGTCCCGGGTTCGATTCCCGGCCAGAGAGGCATCTGAATGATGAGTTTTGATTTCTGTTCTGGGTCTGGGTGTTTGTGTATTCGTATTTGTGTGTCCATGGCACCTGCGACACAGGAAATCCTAGTGTGGGGCTATGAGTGTAGAAAGCGTATACTTCGTTAAGTAATATTTGTCCACCTATTAATTAACAAATAAAATACAAGAGTGAAACAAAATTGTTTCACCGCTTTATTTACTTTCTGCGAACCGAATACAGAGAAATTAGTGTAAAAAAAGCAAACAGCAAGTTTGTTTCCAAACAAAACTCCACTTTAAGCTCGGACTGTGCGAATGTAAACACGTCGGGTTTCTCTAAACAACCGCTTATTCGCAATGTTCTGTTTATTTTATTATATGCCTAATTACTTTTTCGTGTGAACATAATAAATACGAAGTTTTATTAAAAGTTCATATATAAATAGACACCTATTTTTGCCTAAAAAGAACAAAGTTAGACTGCTCTGCTTTAGTTTAAAGAGTGTGGGACACATACTTTTATGATTTCAATTTTCTAGCTATCACGGTTCATAACAGAAACGGACTCTTAGTACCTAATAGGATTCTGTTTTTACCCTCAGGCTATGGAACCCTAAAAAGACTTAATTTCCCTGTGGTTTTAAATGCTTACTAAATTAAACTTCTTTTCAGAGGTATTTTGTATTAGTCGTGGGCATTTGTATAGTTATATTAGTAAGAAGGTAGAACCTTCATGATTCCACTCTAAAGGTGGTAGTGGTAGTCCACCACACCTATTTCTACATAACATCAGTGTTAGGTGTTACCGTTTTTTTATACTTAATCCAAGTGATAAGGATCACGGGCTACCTGATGGAAAGTACTCACCGACGCCTATGGACATTTGCAACACCAAAGAAGTCGCCAATGCGTCACTGGCTTTGAAGGAGAACTCTTTTCACGCCCTTTTTGAAGATCCCCATGTCAAAAGCACTCCGGGAATACCTCAGGAAGAAGTTCGCTCCTCAACTTGCACGTCCGTGGCAAAACGAGCGTGCAATCCGAACTGCGGCGGACCGCCACGAGCTATGTTAGTAAGAAGGTAGAACTTTTATGATTCAACTCTGAAGATGGCGGCGGTTGCCCATTACACCTATTTCAGTGTAACATCAATGTTAGGCGTTGCCTTTTTCTGGTTTCCGGGATATATAGTCACTTAGACGAGGCGTTCCTTCTAGTCTCTAGAAGTAGCAATACATTCATTTTGTACCCTCGTATAATAAAAATAGTCCAGTTATTTTTACGGTACAATGAACATCTCGTGGGAATATTCGCGTGGGTTTCTCCTTTATAAGTTATGTTCCCAAAGGTGTCTAAAGTTTGCTAACCTAACCTATGATTACGACCTTAGCCCTTTCCGTTCTGAATAGACCTGTAAACGCGGAGCGAAAATATAGTTTGTGTTTTCTTACATTATTATTTCAAGTTACAGTATAACTTTATTAAGTATAACTTTTGATATAATGAAATGTTTGAAGTTAAGTAATATACTTATTAGGATTCCGTACGGTAAAAACGGGAACCTACAGAACCTATAGGAACGGACAGAGGAGTTTTAATAGGAGTTATTAGAACTCCTCTGTCCGTTTGTCTGTTATTTGAAATTTTCACTGGTTATATATTTCTGTTGCCGCTAAAATAAGAAATACTAAAACAGGATGTAATAAATATTTAAGAAGGGCTCTCATATAACAAACGTGTTTTTTTGCCGTTTTTTTTTATAGAAATGGTACAGAACTGCTCATGCAATCTGCGCAACTCCAGCTCGCACTTGGCCTTTCATAATATATTAAATCAATGGAATCCCACCAAAAACATTTCATGTAAAATGTTGCCAAGACGACCACATAAGGTTTGTCCTGTGAAAAGGATATTAGATCTCATGTGGAGCCAAGCTTCTGAATCTACACGGCCTAACTCTACTGACCCTAACTTCACAAATTTTACATATCAGTAAATGGCTTGGCTGTTTCGTCACTTACACACAACTTACAATAAAATCCGTGTCTTTCCTTTTATTCCTGCTTTCATTCTTGTTTATTAGTTTGCCGTAGGTAAATTTATTACACTAACATTACCAGAAATCAGATAGTCAAAGTCTTTCAATTAGATTAAATTTAGGCCCTGCGTTCGTGCCAAAGTTAAACGTTTTGTTAATCTATATACAAAACAGAGAACTTCAAAGCATTGTCTCAACATTCACGATCGCTTATTAAGTCAATCGTCTGGATGAACAACAAAAACATTTTAAGACTCGTCCGTTGGCGCCATTGGGCATTTAGTTTGTCAACGTGTAGGCGGAAAGCTATTTTTTATTATCCAACTGCGTCAAGCGGATAATGTTTTTTGAGCGTATGTATGTATGTATGAATGTATGTATGTATGTATGTATGTGTCGGTAACCGGTTCCGGATCTTGTCATTCCGGCTTCGGCCTTTTCTTTCCCTTAGTTACCACTTCTTATGTCTAGCATTCCGGTCATTTCTCCTTTCAGCCACCTTCCCCTTTTTCCGACGCATGTTCGTTTGCATGTATGTATATTTCTTTGGCACACGTTACAGTCCAAACGGTTTGACGGATTGTGAAGTATGACATATCATTCAAATCGTCTCAGTTTGCAGAGTGACATAGACTATGTAATTTTTAAAAATGGCGCCTACAAAAAGGGAAAAATGAGGGGGAGGGATGACTTTTAATTATCGCAACGCAATATAGGTGTCAAATGAAATCTAGTAAATAGACCATTCTAAAAATATAAATATAGTACTTTTACTTGAATATTTTGTCGAAAATTCATATAAAGCGTTAAATTAGATACATCATTATGAACAAAAAAATCACTTTAAGCACTCGAGTTATTTGTTTTAATATTTTTAACAACGTTACTAGTTTTATAGAAGTGGCATTCTATCATATAGTCATGATAGTTAGCGCCAAGGACATCTGTGACCAACTCCATAAAGATTAGGATCCTGTCTAAGATCGACCGATCCGTTGCTATCTTTAAAGACTAAGTTGAAAAACCTTGTAAAATCGAAGGTATGTATCGGTAATTCATGTTTTAAAGTAACGTACGAAATAGCCTAAGTTATTTGTCGAAATATATATTCTTAATGTCTAAATATATATTCTTTATGGCGAGATATAAATTATCAGTGCCCGTTAATTATTTGGTCTTTTCTTGCATTTTCTAGTAAGCATCTATTGCAAAAACAGTAAATATCTTCTCTTTTTATTCGATTTATTTAAACTGTTAAGCGTTGAACAGACAAATATCCAAAAATGACCTAACGATTGATGTTAATAATAAAAATATTCGCTCTTTTAAAATAAAATCTCCTATCGTATAGTAACTACGTATTATCGTAGCCATTCTAGTTACTCGTCGATAGTAAGAAAAGAGTTTAATTGAAATCTGAATTTCAAATACGTAATCGCGTTAGCCGAGAGCGATCTAAACTGGGTAACAGTTCGCTCTCTTTGCTTTGTACATAGCGTAATTGAGAAATTGGTTACAAAGACAGCCTGATTCGTTCCTTGAGCGGATTATACGCAGATTATGATGCGAAGATGGCTTATGAAATTTTGGATGCTCCAAATTTGTCTGGAACAATGAACACAAGGCAGCGTTTTGTTCTGGTCTCTTTGTTATGTAAGACTTTGTTCTGTCATTTTCATTGTGTAATAGAAGAAAGCAAACTGGCAGACTGTTTGATTGAATGACCTCTGTCACCATCAAACAAAAGTTTAATAACAAAATTTTAATAATACAAATTTAATAAAGTAATAAAATAAACTGCAACGTTTGGATTGAGAAACACATTCTTGAAGTCCGTCAAAGTTACGTTAAAACTTAAAACATAAATTAAAATTGCAAACTCTCCTAATACACTAATATACGGTAGAAATAAAATTTAAATATAAATTATTCTGAAAAACGTGTTTTATGACATACAGTAAAACGGATTTTGATTTTATTAACAGTTCTAGATAATTACTGTAATAAATACAGTCCTATGTAAACATACCTATTTGTAGCGTGAAGCAGTTTTTGTGTTTCGGTGGAAGAGTGTGGTTGCCGGCTTACTATTATATGAGGCGACCATCTCAGTCCTCGGGAGTAGCAACGCATCTGTGGTCGACTTCAGATAGAACTCCTGTCCTATATGAAGTTGCTTACATATGTCCATGGGCGGCAGTAACCACTTACCATCAGGTGGGCTGCTTGCTCGTTTGCTACTTCGTAATATAAAAAAAAAAATACCCTAATTACTATAATTCACTATAATATTAAATGAAATGCTGATACGAATAACACAGCAAATCACTACAAGTAATGGGATGTAGATTGTAATAAGCGAAATTAAACACGAGGGGTTTATTTTTAATTACAAAACAGCAAAACGTTAGGGTACCGTTTTAATATAAAATAATTATCATTAGTTCCAATCAACTAACGAGTGCACAATTGATTTAGAGCAATAATAGAAGCCCCTGCGGTACTTACACAAAAAAATCAATAACCATGAACAATGATCGTGATCAAATTCTTTAGCGACAAACCGTTCACAAAGGATCGTTCGAAAGCCGAGTGACAAAAGCGATCCACTCGATACCCGGTTCTAATACAAACCGGATATGGTCCGGTACACCGGATACGATTACCGCATCTATACGTATATTGGTCTATGGTAAAATGTTTTAAAATTCAATCACTATCCGCGAACGAAATAGTTTTTTTCAATCAAGACTTTTTTATTTTTTCATATTGGTGGATGCTGGCATATTTGTTCGGGATTGTGGTTACCTGGCTTGCATTTATTCATATACAGTTGTAAATATATGTGTAGTTTACCGTTAACAAATACTTAACGCAATTTAAATAGCTGAAATGGCATTATATTAAATGGAGTTGTAAAAAGAAGAAAATAAATAATCTTTACCATGTTATTTATCACAAGTATTTAGTTTTTACCAATATTAACTTTAACAGCGTTTAGTTTCAACGAATATCTAAGGAGTTATCATAGTTTTGAAATAACGTTGCAACAAAATAATGGTACTTACCATTCGTCATCTCCTTACAGAACTGTCCAGTGTTCTTCCGGTTCCCGTTTAATTTTTACTACATTCCCTTTAACTGATCATGTCGACATATTCTTAAAATAGTTTTTAATATATTTTTTTTTCTAATTCACGCGGGTGAATCCGCGTGACACAGCTCGAATGTGTCACAGCTGTAATGTAATTATCGCTTACTTAAACAAACTACGTATGTATTTAATGTATTCTGCTCTCAAGTTTCCGTGAAGCAAACAATCTGCAAGAAATTTGAGTAGTGCACCAACGAATGTTTCTTTCCGGCGCGGAAAGTTACAATACCAATCGGCACACACCCTAAGGGCACAACAAACAAAAGGCGATATGTCCCGGGGAACCAAACAAGAAACCCCAATAGAAAACAAATTGACATTTCAATAGCACCGCCCAAGGACCGACGCATTTGCAATTCAAAGAACCACTTTTCAATAACATGCCAACGTATGGAAATAAGTGCGTTCTGAAAAGGATCTGATTTCTGAATAGACACGCCTTGAGGCACGCGCTCAATACCGCGGGCTAATCTAATAACACACGAGTCATGCATCTCGTGTATTAAACAACAGAATACGTGCGAAATGACAGTGCAGTCTGAAGAACCCTTGCAAGATTCTAGAGAGCCGCGTCCGGTAATGTACTGCGCCCTTATCAATTTGATGAAAGGTGGTAGAATTAGTTCGACCGATGTAACACCGTCACACCGATTTCTAGGATATAGATCATATTTACATTGAAAGGGCGTCAACGCGCACTGACTTAGGTAATAAGCAATCATCTTAGTCCTTAGGACTGGCAGCACATCTGCAACAGCCATCATGTAGACTGTATCCTCCATGCTATTCAATTGTATAAAAAATATCTTGCTCAAAGATTTTTATAATATTTATTATCACTGATATCATGAACATATCACTCGCAAACGCAAGTTATATAATTTGAAAGAAGATAATTAAAGAACTTTAGTCATAATGTCTTACATTACTGGTTTTGTAGGGTGGCAAGGTAATAAAGGCAAAACGTATATTAAGCGTGCCAAATTAGCCTTAAGGAGGACGCTCCTCCTTTTTTAAACTAATCGAGTTTTGTTTGCACTTTGTAAAACAGAATTTATTCAATATCATGGAAAGCAATCTAAAAATTTATTAATAACTGAAGGTACAACTAAACTGTATCCGTGTAAACATCGTTATAAAATGGAAACAAACTTTCATAGTGTCTATGCGCATATGATGAACTTCGAGTCTACAAACGAAACAGATTTTTTAATTAAATGGTCTGGCGCTCCAGCGTCAGCGTTATTCTGTTACCGTCCTTTTCACCACACATCCATTTTTGAACTTCATAAAATTTTATATTTTTCCAATACCATCCTATTTCCGTGCCAAAAGAGAGAAGTTCTGCGTACATGTATTTGGATAGAGTTTAATTTTTAATCTGTTGATTCCCACTTAGCCAAGGTGGAGGAAAGTAGGGCTAAAACTATGATAAAAACTTACATATTTCAGTAGCTGATTTTTATTTCAGAGTAAAATTTTGCCTGTAGGCTATAGCCTTTAACTATTACGCTTTACGTGATATCAAAGTTAGTTTAGCCTTTCCAATGCTACCAAATCTCTAATTAGACAATTATAAATATTTTATACGCGCAAACATTCAAATTTCCAACTACTTAAAAGGTATACTTTCGAGATTTTTTTTGGATAATTTGGAAATGATGAACGAGCATCTAGTCGACCAGACGTAATAATAAGTGGCCACTTGCCGTACATGGACATTTGTAATCAACTCCAGGTGAGATCTGTCTTACCTAAGGATAGCCAAAGATGCGTTGCTACCCTTGAGGACTATGTTGGAATGCCTCGCAAACGAATGCACGCAACAAAGCAATGTTGATGAAGATGTTTTCATTGTAACACTACTTTTGTTACAAAGAAAACATCTTCTAAAATAGTATATTCATATACTATTCCTATTCTATACTTATAATATTGAAAATTACTTGGACCCGCATATTATACTAAAAAGCATTACATAGCTCCTAACACAACCTTTAACTAACTCCAAGTTAACCAATAAATCAAGACCATGTTAATCACATTTGACGTGATAAATAGGTTATTTTGCTTGCGCAATAAATCTACATACTACGTATTAAAATACTCCACTCCTATGTAACTTGCAAAGTGCATTAACATCATAGTGGGGCCCCAATAAGTGGGCCCCCCGTAGCGTTAAAAGCACTAGCCTGCAGGCAAGGAAGTACCCACGAGATTATTTATTAAGTTCATACAGTTACGTACTACAATTCTCTATAACAGTTTATACTTACATGTACTTGTATGTAGAAACTTTTGTTCTTTTTTTGTAGAAAATGTTTTTTTAATTTTTATTTACGAATTTACTTATCTTTTTAGACTACGTTTTATTATAAAAAAACACTACTTGATAATAATGTTTCAATATAAAATTATTATATTGATGATAGAAAATGGAGTATAACAATTTTGTTCGTATTATTAAAGGGCTTTTGTTTTTTTATTAATATACTTGTATTTCAGTCTTTCAAAAACAGTCTAAGCCTGTCGAGTAATACCTTCTCCTTAAACATGAATTTAAAAGCTCTTACATTTATATAAAGTGGGGATCAATAATCATACATCATTCCTACGTCAAAAAACGGAGTAAAATATTATCCCATATAAATCATATCAACCGGAAAACACGCTATCCAAGGGTGAAGACAGTTAAACTACACTCATATCCTTCGCATTCAAAGCAATGTTTCTTTCAAATTTAAAAGCATTTTTTTGAATCTCAATGTGCGTGCCGCAATCCGTCCCACAATTATTTTGTTTTTTTTGTAGCCATTGACGCCCAGTCAAAGTCTTAACTGAGGTAACCACATAATGTGTTGCTACTAGGGTTGCCAAAATTTGGCTGACAAAATATATATTTTTCAAAGTAAGCTGTAAAAAAAATGTAAACATTTTAAACATATAGTATTTTATGGACTAAACATAACATATGTATATACATAAATATAGTTAATTCAATAAATCCATATTATCTTCCATTTTTTGCATTTTTTTATTTTTATTGATTTGGACCTGGATTTGTTTGTTAGATTTTGGTGTCGAAAGTAAAATATTTTGCGTTATTTTTTCAACGGTATATAATACGCAGATCCAAAGTATAGTACAATACTATATATACAGTACAGTTGGCAACCCTAGTTGCTACCTCTAAAGACTAAGATGGAATCCTCCCTTACCACATTCTTCGAACTAGAATAACTGCACCTTACATTGTTTTATTACGCAGAAAGTATGGAGGTGGTACCTTCAGAATCAAACTTCAAAATTTTACCATATTTATTTATTGGATTTATGTAACCACACTATTATAAACCGGTTTAAGGGATAAAATATAGGTCATTCATTTCAAACCAAACTTATGTATACCATGTAGGGCATGTAGGGTTTTATACTCATCGAAACATGAGCAACAGCACATCTGTTGCCGAATGCGGATAGCAATTCATTTTTATCTGGGATTGTTCAAATAATTAGGTCATTATAATATGACCTAATTACTTTAAAATTATTAACTATGTACGTATTTTTATCAGTACAAACAATGCGTAAATGAGATCAAATATAAACAATGAAAGCGTTTCCAAAATTGACAAGGGAACGCTTAAGTTCAAAAGTAACAAATCAAAGGAGCTTTTAGCGAAATTAGAGCAATGGAACGCTTTATTTTATTTATAATGGATTCACTTTAACAATACGTTGATAACACGTGTCGTAACGACGTAAACAACGTTGAGTCTAATCTAACGGAATTCATTCATACAGAATTACGTAAGCCTATAATATACTGTGCCGCTGAAGAATGAATCGGCAATTGTATGAATACGATGTTACTGCTTTGTAAAAGTAACATGAAACTCGAATTTCTTACTTTTTTACATTTTCCAACATGAATACATTTACTCATTTAAATGTAAATAGTTTTCTTTTTTTTTTCGAATCCAATGCTGTACAGATTATTCTGAGCATTCAACCTATTTTTTTTATAATCACATTTTCTTAAAGATGTTAGTTGAATATGGTTATGAGCAAGTACCACCGTCACACCTGTTTCTAGAGGAATTTCCACGTATTATTTTAAGGGTTTGAATGCCGATGATTTACAAATGAAGTATCAACGTACAATCTTAACGTCCAGGTATGGCGACGCACCTACTCGTATGATCAGTTTGAAATAGAATATGTTCTATTGGATTTTCTCATACATAGGCTGTTGTGATTTATCGCTAGGTACATTGCCTACTCATTTGCTATTTGTATAACAAACTCTTTTATTCGCAATACACTGGTTTACAATTTCACTACATAATATGTTAGGTATTAACTAAACAAAACGGGAATAGTTTAGAAAGATTTGATTTACATAGAAAAAACCATTTTTAATAGTTAATGAGCAAGCTCTAACATTCTCAAATCCATTCCTAATTTACACGAGTGATCCAAACTAGATAGATACAATGAGGTCGACATGTGTTTAACAATAAAAATCAATTTGATACTTCAGAGCTGAAATTACTGCCAAGTGCCGACACATTTCTCATAGTTTTGACGTCGCCATAAAACCGTATAAGCTTATACGGAAGCATAATATTGTATACATTACGGGCACTTTAATATTACGCAAGAAACTTTGATATTTCTATCCCTCAGTTTTAATATTACAGTACAGTTAAGCCGTCCTACTTTTGTTATATGAAAAAAGTAACCGCGATAACACCGCTGATGGAGACGGCTCTATGAGAAAATTTAAACAATATGACCTACATTTTTTTATACTTTCATCGTGTAAATTTTGTTATGGTTATATTACAGACTACAGAATTCCTTTATTCCTTATCTTTTAAATTAAAATAATTAAGGTAGTTCAATTTATCATAAGCCCTTAAAATAATCACATAAATATCAGAAACACGTTAATGCTCTACAATAGATACGGAAGTTCTTTTGATATCTATACATATAATAAAACTGTACAAGATTTCAATCCTATACATTGAATAAAAACTAAAAAAAATCCCTCTAGGGGTCTTT
>DWNE01002867.1:0-17789 GCA_018249875.1 Cecropterus toxeus | reverse complement strand
CGACCCGCGTGGTCGAGCGGTTACCATACCGATCTAACACGCAGTGGATCCCGGGTTCGATCCCCGGCCAGACAGGCATCTGAATGATGGGTTTAGATTTCTGTTCTGGGTCTGGGTGTTTGTGTATTCATCTTTGAGTGTCCATGGCACCAACTACATAGGAAAAAATCCTAGTGTGGGGCTATGAGTGTAGAAATCGTCTTTACTAGTAATTGTAGATTTAGCTTAAAAATTGTTTTATAACATCGTACTAAAAACGTTAATCCGCTTGTCGATGTAGCCTTAAGTCTACTTTTTCTAGTACTACTTGTAATTTTCTATGTACGTACTTATTAATCCCAGGTCGACGGACTTTAATCTTGGTAGAACTAGTAACCTGAATTAAATGTAGGTACCAGATAATGCAGCATCTAACAATGTTGTTTCTAGCCTGTATACAATTAATTTACATAACACAAAAGTATATAAGGCATCTAATTAATATAATAAATGCGTAAATTTGTGAGGATGTATGTGTGTTTGTTATTGTTTTACGCAAAAACGACTAATTGGATGTGGTTTAAGTCTTGTCTAATCTAGCACGTATAGAATTGCCCTAGATCAGAGGTTCCCAAACTATTTTTTGTAGACCACCTTCAATTTTTTTCTGGTTTCGGTAAACCCCTTCCTTGCTACAGTTATATCACATTCCCATAATTCCAATTTTTATTTACGCCTGCGTAGACCCTGATCAAGTCTCCCATGGACCCCAGGGGGTCCACCTGAACCACTTTGGAAATCACTGCCCTAGATTAATACATAAGATACTGTTTCGTGGTACATGAACCAAGCGGGCGTCACCGCGGGATAAAGCTCGTAGTATTTTTCTGTACTTTTTACTTACAAAACAAAGAAATCTCAGCGTGTCTCTATAATCTTATCTTAAAGGTACCTACTTCCATCCGATGTCAAATGAAGGTGCTACTCATTTATCTTCGTGTCAGAAAATTCCACAAAACTATTGTCTCGAACAAAACAATGTCAATCCATTATCAGTCAATGATTTTTATTGAGATGGCCATAGCGTGATATGTACAGACTATTCATGTCACAGAGAAAATATAGCACGAAATGTTTTCATTACGTTATCATATATTATTTGATTTTTTTTTTATTATCTAAATAAGATAGAGTGTAAGGTTTACAGAATTGATGACGGTGATAATTTAGGCAAGCATTCAAATAAAAAATGATTTATCTTTACATCTATGTGATCATACCCACATACGGGGAATTATAACTTAGAGGTATGAGTAAATCGTTGTAAAAATGAATACATAGTTACTTTTTTATTTTTCGAAGCTTAACCTTCTGTGTTCTGAGTACGAGATCATTATGTTTTCTCAAAACAGTTATTGTTTCTTTTCGCCCATACATTAGCACTGCTTGAACCTCGTTTGTATAGTCTATGGAAATGATCTAAACATGTATTCTAATCTTTATAGGTACACTTGTCATCATCGGAGCCCCATTTCTCAAAGTAAAAGTTTGTTCAAAGTAAGATAATCTACCTTCATTTGCAATAGAGGTTATATATTAAAGAATATTTGTCCAGTATCATAGCGTTATTCTTGAATAGAAGAATATATTTATTTAGGTCAAGTACGCTATTTAAATTAAAATATCTAGATATTCTGAAGTCATCTACAACAGTTACATTATTTGCATATAAATCGCGATTCGCTAGACATGATAGAGCTCCGAAATTATCAATAAATTAGAGATTTACAAAACAGAACTTCCGATCTAATAGCTCACGACCACCAACAATACCGTTGCAGACGAACTTATCCACCACATTATTATTCATAACGCAAAAAGATTTGACTATCTCGTTTTATATTCAAGGCGATCCGCGTTAAAAATTAACCGAATACCTCTGTGTAAGCCCTTTGCTTAGCAAATAGTACTTGGATGTGATTTTTATTATTTATTTTGCTTCATAACTTGATTGTTTTACATTGCAAGAGATGTTTAAATAGCGATCACCTAAAGGCAAGAGGAAAATTGCATCAACATGTCTTATAAGGGAAGGTAACGAAGACTAAAGCAATCCGTTGTGTTTAGAGAAATGTCACTCATTAAAGATATCAAGTCCAAGCAGTTGAAAATACTTTGAAATGGGTCTCCATAGGTAGATAAACTTTAAACAAGTACACGGAGTAACATAATGTAAGGAAACATAAAGAAGCAAGATTACTTATCTATTGTTATTGTTATCATGACTATAGGTATATTATATTAGACACTGTAACCGCCAATTTCATACGCGCTAATAAGACAAAAAAATATATTCCTCTTAGGGGTGGAACAGTTTTTAAATATAACCGATTGGTCAAATGCGGTTTCAACTTTAGTATTTTAGGCTCTTCTATGTGTAGTCAAAATAGTGTCCATTCTCTTTTATACGGCTCGATGAGAATGATAGAGAGATAGAGAAATAATACGAAATTTACGATTTGTAGAAAATCCAAATTTATTTGCATTTTTGGGACATATATTATGTTCTCCTTTTCTATCACGAAATCGTCATTTCCTTTCGTTAGACGATAGACTATGTTAGGAGTAGCTTCAAGTTTCGTCAACCCATTATTGTCCCACTGCTGGGCACGGGTCTTCTCTCAAAGTGAGAGAGTTTTAGACCATAGTCCACCGCGCTGGCCGAGTGCAAATTGGTAGGCTTCACACACCTTTTAGAACTCTTTTTTTTATGAGAACTCTCAGATGTGCAGGTTTCCTCACGATGTTTTCCTTCACTGTAAAGCAGTGATAATTAAATTCTACATATATTGCTATTCTTTATATATGTTTTACTTAGGTACAAGACCTGAGTAAATAGGTACTGTACCCATTGGTACTGTATTTCATACTCATCTATTGAAAACATAATTACGTGGTTATGGAAACCACATGCATAGATTAATAAATCTATCAGTATTGCCCAACCTGTTTTGTAGCATTTATTGACGACACAAATTACTATATTCGAAGCAATAATTTTGGTCTTCGGTGTATGTTCTAAGGGCGTGTTTGAGATGATTACGTCCACTTTCGTCCGGTGATTGAACACATTTTGGTGTATAATTTTTATGCCATTATTTGTCAAAAGCCGTGTAACAGCTATTAGTTAAAACCTTGTTTAGCTTGATAAATTGTTTTCTTTATGACTCCGATACAATTGTTATTAAAGAATTTCCTTGCGAGTTATGGCTTAATAATATATCTCGTGTAATGTGTGTTGATATTTGCGATAGCGGTGTATTATATACTGTAACTGCTCCTCTAATTTTACAGAAACATTTTAGAAACGATTATTATAGTCATACTTCCACTTTTTCTATTAATAATATTATTTAAATAAAGAAAAAACTATATGTTGTAATTCTAGTCTTAATTACTACTTATACATAATACATCGAGATAAGATAAATTGGCAATAAAAATATTTGTAAGTGTGAATGTATTATGATAATTAACAAAAAAATATATTTAATAGCTTTTAAAATTTTCATTGGTTTTTATTTATGTTTGAGTTCTTTTTTTATTTGGCGGACACAATATTTTATTACCCATATCTATTTTTATTTAACCTCTCTACCCTGTAAAGGTCTTTAGGACATTTAGAGATAATGTATACCATCCATGAATACGAAAAGTTTACCATCAACCAAGTTTTAAAACCAATACAAGATTAAAGAAATTAACCTGAAAACTCTAGCCTCAAACCATCTCGTATCAAAAGTATCGCTGAGAAAATTTATCATCGGGTCGCGAGCAAAAAATATCACATCGACAAAACGCTGCAACGGAACAGTATGAGAAACTACAGATACATTTCAGCTCTAGCCACTTACAAATCGAATAAAACAAGTCGATATTGTATTATGGTCTGCCATCCGTTTCCCACTTACTGGAATAGAAGAGGACGGAGGTATCGGTTGAAATGTCGTAGGTCATTAGGTTCCAACCATGTAGGGTTCGCAATATGCCAATATGGAAACCGCCGTGACTTTTATTCGGTTGCAGTAGGAACAATAGATTTAAGTTAAATACGTAGATGACCCATGGTATACGGTCTTAGATGACTTTGATAAGCCAACACTGCAAGTGGAGAAATTAATTGTGTGATTTCAAAAGTTATTGAATCGTTTGGATTTGTTATATGCAAATTGCACATCTAAGCCGATTGTCTTATGGCGTATATTCGGTACGTTATCTTATCGATGTATCGTTTTATCGTGAATGATTTAGGGTTTAACACGTATGGAGCTTACACGTGTACCCGAAGAGGGATAGGCTTTTGTTTTGGAATCTGTTATATCTATAAATCTATCTTTGGTAGGTACTTGTTTTAACCATCGCTTCTTCGTAATAAAAGTAGTTAAATATACTTGCCGAATGATTCGGAAAATCGTTTTAAAACAATTGTTTGAAAACGCAGTGTTGTAATCAGAGTTTAATGGAATACATCTACTTTCTAATTCATATTTTTGTATTATCTGTACTAGATTACAAATTGTCTACTTATACTTATTATATATATATATGTATATCATGGTTCAAACAGCAACACTTACTGCTGTCGTAAGTAAAAGTAAAGAAAACCATTATTTCAAATTTGCTGCTATATTTTCAATGTAACGTAGTGTCAAGCGTTATTGCACTCAGGTCTGAAAGATGTGGCAAGAGACAAACTCGTCCGAGGCATTCCAACTTAGTCCTCAAATGTAGCAATGGAGTATTTTTATTATTTTATTTTATTAACATGAAGCAGCAAACGAGCAAGCAGCCCACCTGATGGTAAGTGGTTACTGTCACCCATGGACATTTGTAAACAACTTCATATCAGGGGTTCTATATGAAGTCGAGCACAGATGCGTTGCTACTTCCGAGGACTGAGATGGTCGCCTCATATAAAAGTGAGCCCGCAACCACACCCTTCCACCGAAACGCAAGAACTAGAAATCACGCTAGAAATAGATGTGGCGGTGGTACTTCTCCGGTCGAACTACATTGCAAGGAGTAATAAGCAACCTCGAGTAAAACTCTTATCTTGTCTGGAGTTGATTATAGATGTCCATGGGCAGCAATAATTAACCATCAGATAAACACTCGTTATACACTCCTATATCTACACTAATATATAAAAATGAGATAGTGTGTGTGTGTGTATTACTACACGCAAAAACCACTGTGGACTGGATTTAACAAGTTTTTCATGAATGAAACTTATTCAACTGGTCAGTGTATAAGCTACTTAGGTTTCGATATTTTTGCTACTTAAAGATGGCGACAATTTTAGTGACGTC
Source organism: Cecropterus toxeus (assembly GCA_018249875.1). Taxonomy (NCBI): domain Eukaryota; kingdom Metazoa; phylum Arthropoda; class Insecta; order Lepidoptera; family Hesperiidae; genus Cecropterus; species Cecropterus toxeus. The sequence continues at coordinate 12,441 of DWNE01002867.1, read as the reverse complement.
ACTATACCCTTTGGTTTCTTCTCGTATTCCATTTTAAATAAAAAGAATACGCTAAAAATAGTTTACTCTTAATGGCATATATGAAGTTAACATTTCATTTTCTATCCCGAAGTTTCTTGTCATTTTTCATGTTCATCCAACGGTTAGCAAGTAAAACCCTAATGTTTTGTCACGTGGTAAAGGACGCGTAAGGACTTACCTCAGCTTATTTAAAAATTAATCAAGTGCCATATATGATGACGACCCGCGTGGCCAAGCGGTTATCATACCGATGTCCCGGGTTCGATCCCCGGCCAGACAGGCATCTGAATGATGTGTTTAGATTTCTGTTCTGGGTATGGGTGTTTGTGTATTCGTCTTTGTGTATCCATGGCACCCACAACACAAGAGAAAATCCTACTGTGGGGTTATGAGTGTAGAAAGCGCCTTTTTATATATCAAAGTAGAAAATTTAAGTTCCGTCTGTTAGCGCCCCTATCCTACTAACTAACTCCTTCAAATCAAAATACAGTACTGCTATATACTATCATAACAGTTAAACGTCAATGTTACTAGTATTTAAATTCTTGTGCCAAATATTTAAGTAGCAAAGGTGACCGACCTATCTAATCATATTTAATGAACGCAACAAGAGCAGTACAGCTACGAAATTAATAACCGTAAGGAAACACAAGTTTGTCATTCAAAAGCCATCGAGAATGTCGATTCAAATTATGATAAGGCTGCATTAGTTCTGGTACGGCGTAATGGCTTACGATTAGGCTATGTTGCGTAGGTACGAAGATTTGGATGCGGTAGTTTGAAACAAAAGAATGTGCCTTGACGCGATACTCTACCTATGAGTATATTACGTTTCGCTAAAAACTAAAACAGTGACATAATTTAAGTCAAAAACGAATTGTGCATATACTACAACTGAAATATGTCGATGTCATACAAGTTATATCCTGCAAAAAGCTAACAAGTACGCTGTGAGCATTTAGTATGAATTTATTATGTTTAATCAAAACAATTGTTTACGATTTCGTTCATCATTACAAAGTATATTGGTAGGTATAGCCGAAAACAAAACCGTAAACGTGCAAAGTAGACAGTGAAGCATTTTGGAGACACGTGATAAAACTCCTACTTAGGGTACAGAGCTTACTTGTCAGCTCTTTGTAGGGTGCAATTTGAATGACACCGGCAGAGTCATTAGCTATATTACATAGTGCGTGCATTGTACTGTTCTGGATTGAAAAGTGTTTGAGTTTTCAAACATGTAAGACAATGTGAACATATAAAATATGAAATGGGACCACTTATTGGGTAGTTGAAGGAAAATAACATATTTTAAATTTCTCCAATTATAAACTAAATTGCCTGCAAATAATTGTTGTAAAATCTAGAGCCGTCTCATTCCGTGGCAAATATCGCATTGCGTAATATTTTACCTTTATGTTTAATGTTAAAACTTTAAGCAATTTATTAAATAAACGTAGAAATATGTAAAGCAAACATACTTTAACTAAGATTTGTTAGTACCTTAACTATGTTTCACTGATAAGAACTGCCATATCCATAACGCTCCAATTTTTCGTACGTCTTGATGGGTTCATAGAAGCGCATTGAAATGATGCGCCGTATCTAGCTGAGACAAAATAGGGAATTCTTGATAAGCTCCGAAAAAAGTAATATAACCAGAGAGGCATTATTGTTTATTTTTTTTAATTATGCAAAGCAAACAGGCAAACAAACAGTTACTACTAAGCTATGACGTACTCCGTCATAGCTTAGTAGTAACTGTTTAGACGGCGAATTCTGTGCTCTTAGCGAGGCGTGGAATGTGATTCTTGGGCATACTTATTTATCCAAGCTACTAGAAAGAAAATTATCAATAATAATATCCATTTTAAAGTAATTAAAATTGCTGTTGCTCCCAACTTTGTACGTGCAGTATATAATACGAACAATTAACCCCTTAGGGGTGGGATATTAAAAAATCATTTTTTAATAAATATCATCATAATCTACATCAAAAATTGACCCGTCATCCGACTTGGTTCCGGCCTTAAAACATAAGGCAATGTAAGTTTGAAGTGAGCATATGTTCGAGCCTGGAGAGTTCCGTTTGATAAGATAAATTATCCGAGGCGTTTTAATTTAGTCCTCAAGGATATATAAGGTCTGTGGCCAATAAAACAATAGTTTTTGCAGGTGGTAGAACCAATGTAGTTCGAACGGGGAAGTACCACCGCCGCGCCTATTTCTAGCGTGAAGCATTTCTTGCGTTTCGGTGGAAGGGTGTGGTTGCCGGCTCACTTTTATATGAGACGACCATCTCAGTCCTCGGGAGTAGCAACGCATTTGTGGTCGACTTCAGATAGAACCCTTGTTCTACAGTTGCTTACATATGTCCATGGGCAGCAGTAACCACTTACCATCAGATGAGCTGCTTGCTCGTTTGGTACTTTTTATTTATTATAACAATATATATCATGTAGGATTCTAATCCTATCTGGGGTTATTACTGATATTCAAAGTAATCAAAACCATCAAGCGCACTGCATGTTCATTTGCTACTATAAAAAGTTGTGTAAGAACAATACATCGTTAGGTTCTTACTCAAAAAATAAACTAAGTACATACAATCCTTAGTAAACACCACGCGTCTTCAAAACATCCGTACCAAATTAAATCACGTCCTTGGAGCCCATTAGCGCTTCCCTTTAAACGGTAATAAGAGGTCAAAAAGACCTCTTTAAACAAGGACCACCTGCGTCCAACCCCATCGCTAAGTGGTGGTGCTAATTCGACCCTGCGCCCTCCACATCAGGCTGTTAATGTGGGTGTTAAAACCGGGTAAATATTTGTTAACCTACCGTTAACTTTTTGGGCCGTAGCGGATTTTTTGCGTTTTCAATACATGCAAACAATGTGAGAGTATATAAGTTTGAAAGATATAAGAATTGAAGGATGTAAACCTCCTTTGATACCACTTAGGTAAGGTATTTACACTTTTTGAGTTTGGATTTAGTTTGGTAGCAGAAGACACAGTCTTACATTAATCTAAAATCCTTAGATCCCAAGCATTTTAGATTCCTGCATTTTATACCAAAATGTAGTAATTTCTCACTACACTATAATCACTACATTTTAGTCACGCGAGTACATTTGTCAAGAACGAGTACATTATTGTATCAGTATGGCACGAGTCGTCTCTCAGAATAGAAGAATTTTAGGTCACAGTCCACCACGCTGGCCTAGTGCGAATTGGTCTACTACATACATACGAATACATACATGCGTTATAATCGCAGATTCGCGATCTTGTTCTTCTAAACTTCATATAGTTTTCAGTAACGGAATGCAATAAGCTAAGGAGTTTGTTCTAAGTCTGAACCATGCAAAGCGCGACTGGGTCCTTCGAGTATAAAATAGAACCACAATACCATGCAACAAATATGGAATACTTAGTTTAAATATTCATCAGCAATAATTCGATCTGACCGTGAACCAAAGTAAAAGGTAATTTATGATCCCACCGTATTGACTTAAAAGGTAAAGATAACATAAATAATAATGACTTTGTAAACAGAATCATAATTAACCACATAAATACAAAAGTAATCTTCGTCTGTGATTAGATCATCTCATTTGTTTGTGGGAAAATTATTACTCAGGACCAGGATTCGATTCCGGTTTGGATGCGTGCTTACTCATCTTATCCACAAGTTTATCAATTATTGCATCAATGAGTAATGTGTAGATTTAAACGTAAATGTACCATTCATATTTTATTTCCGCAATGTTCGGCATCGATGTTGAAAAACATTTCCTATTAGTTTTTACCTGCGGCTTTGTGTGTTTATTGTTTTTTTTTATATTTTGAATATAGCATATGAGTATCCCTATCGTTGTTGTCATCGTAGTCTAGCTGATGGTAAGTAACTACAACCCTTGGACAACTAAAATAGACTCCAGGTGTAGATCAGTTTTACATGAAGTTAGTGCCAGATGTGTTGCTTAGGACTAAGTTGGATTGCTTCGGATATCTCCCTTTCAGCGGCATACAACAGCGCATAACGCTGATGTTATTAGGCAGAAATAGATGTGGCGGTGATGCTTCCGGATTCGAAACACACAGAGTTCTACCGCTTTTAATACTTCCGAAGTTCGTTTTCAAATTAAAGTAACTTTATAAGATTGCAGGAACACATTGTTTAATTAAATTAACCTCTTAACTATAGGTATTTTTTAATATTCAATCTTTATTTTTCAGTTACCTTAACTCAATTAAATCTCAATATTAACCCTACTATATATACTTTGGTTAATAGCCTAACAGTATATACATATATTGCCCACTGGCTCTAAAGGTCCGTATTAGTGACCTAAGTTAATAGATATCTGGTACGACTTCGTACCACCGCCACATCTTTTTCTCTCATAGTTTTAATGGTGCTACGCACTAGTTTAAAGGGTTTGGTAACGGAGACAGTTACCTTCAGATGGACTGCTTACAACTTTTATATTTCGCTATAAAATATATTCTGCATACCAGTATCGTGAACTATTGCTTCAATTTCTTATATTAACAGGAGTTGTAATCTGTTCACTATTGTGATAATGGGTTTATGTTACGTACAAATTTCAACTCGACTTCGAGAGACTAAATCAATGCATTATTAGACACAGACGTCTACGCTAACGAACTTTTGATATATGCAAAACCAATACGCAACATTGTATTAAAACGCGCGCGCAAGTTCTCGAGAGAGTAAGTTGTACGTAATTATTTCAAAAATAGCTACTGACGTTCGATAGGCCGTCTTATTGTGATGCATCTGGAAAAGAAATCACATGGATGCAAAGTAAAAAGTAAATAAAAAATAAACTTGGAGCGACCGCGTACGCTAAGATCTCGGTCAGGCAGGAGCCGATTCCTTTTGTTTCGAGCCTCGAATCAGCCAGTGTTTCGAATCTAGATTCTGTTTGTTCTTTTTTCTCCTTTCCCCATACCTTTTTCTTTATTGTCTCTGTGCGGCCCTACGGCTTTAAAAAAAGAACACGACTCGGTGGCTTATGGCTCCCCATTGATATGCGACGTTCGAATTGAAATTTAAATATTTGCTCGCGGATGCTCGACGGGCTTCATCGGGTATTTTGTTTTTAAAAAGATCACAGTGTTGCCATCTTCATATTTATTGTGTTATTCCGAAACGCACAGATTGCGATCCGTACACGATAGAAACTGAATTCCGTTTCGAATTTCGAATACCTAATTATGACATAGAATTAATGGTGTTGCCATAAAACATGTCCGATTTATCGTGTAACAACATATTAATCGCGTAAATGAAGCTTGGTAAATTGAAAACGGAACCAGTTTGGGTCGTTCGAGTATTTAGACCAAAGAAATTTAATTGCGTTTTACGGAACGAGGGTCAGGGGGCAGCGTCGGGCATTTATTTGTAACGTTCCAACGAGTGGCCGTGACAGGTTTTTTTAATAGAAGCCGAAATAGTAACAGAATGAACAGAATGTAGTGTTGCAGATGTGTACAACCTAGAAGAGACTAATAAGTGGAAATTTCTAGTTACCGTTAATGAACTTGACATTATTACATAGCAATGTTTAAAGCTCTCGGTGATATTGCATTCGTTAAGCCAGTTTCATTTAATTTTGTATTGAATACATTTGTATTAGAAGTACACGGGTGTACCAAGTATATAATAAAATCGGCCAAGTTGGAGTCGCACTCGCTATTAAAGGGTTCCGTACAATTTATAAAATGTATAAAAATGGCAAATAATCACGTTTGTTACATGTGAGCCTCCCATAAATATTTATTTAATTAATTGTCATAATGGCAACAGAAATAAATCATCTATCAAAATTACAACTGTCTAACTATCACGATCATTAGATATAGCTTGCTGACAGACAGACGGACAGTCAAATAGACGGACAGACGGACAGCGGAGTCTTGGTTATATGGTTCCGTTTTTACCCTTTGGGTACGGAACCCTAAAAAACAGTATATCTTTTCGCAGTTTATTAAGGTACCGCCACCGTACTTATGTCTGCTTTACGACACTAATATTTGATTTGGTGTCAGGCGTGGCGCAGCGAACACCACAACCGTCTGACACCTAGAGGGTTGCAGGTACCCTTCCTGGGAAAATAGTTCTGAATTTAGATTTCTGTCCTGGGATAATTGTACAAGATTTTTTAAACTTGGTTGTTAGTTAAATGAACATATTTTCAATTTTCAGGACTTTCTTTATTTGTAATAAATATAAATATGCAGCTGTAACCATATATATTTTAATCAAGTTTGTTTAATGGGATATATTATATTATTATATAATATTATAAAGCAGTGGAGTTTGTTTGGTTGAATGCGCTAATCTCAGGAACTACTGGTTCGAATTGAAAAATTCTTATTGTGTTGAATAGTAAGTTTATCGTGGAAGGCATTTGTTTGTTTGTTTATCACGCTATGTTTGTTTGTTTTTTATAGATTGTCTCTAATAAACGCAGGTGAAACTGCATGACACAGCTAGTAGAATATAATTCGCAGATAGATAACCAGATTTTTTGAAGTATCTTTGCTAACATAGTCTAAATAACTACATATAACCAAATATTTACCTAATGCTATAAATGTCATTATTTTTTTATAATAATAAAACAAATCTCGTTCACGTGAAGTAAATAACCAGTTAAACAAATAACCCTATAACTAATAACTACAATTAATCATGGTCATTTTAAATGAAATTTCTTCTCGTATCCGTTAGCATATCTTATAGGTACTAGTATGTTGGTCAGTAGGTATATCTATTTCACACGTTGGACCCAAAGGAATGATCAGATTATTTTATTTACTTAGACAAATATTCTATAACTTTGTTTTTTTTTTATATTTTATCAGTGGAGAGTAATAGACGAGCTTACAATAGCTGATGGTAAGTGATTGTTCAAGTTTAATAATGTTTGTTTAATTTACGCTACAGTTCGCATCTGTAAGTAACGTCATATAGAACAGGGATGTTTCTGAAATCAATTACAGATGCCTTTCTATTTCTGAGGACTAAGATAGCCTTACATGAATGTGGGTATGCAACCACACCATTCCACTGAAACGCAAGGACTGCTTCACGATAGAAATAAGTGGAATGGTGGTACATCCCTATTTAATCAAGTCATTTTATCTTGCAGATTGAAATATTATTTAATGTTATGGTAATATCATAATGTATAAATTAACGTTATTTTTCGATTGTGTATTAATCAATAAATTACTATATTTAGTTTATGAATATTTCAAATTAGATTTTTGTATAATAATTCTTCTTCCATAACATTTGTTTATTGTCCGAATTTTATCTTTTGTTCCGATTTAAATCGGTCTTTTATAAAAGCTTAATTTTAATCTAAAAATATGGTTCGCTAAATATGCTGAATAAATAACATACTTTATTTAATCACTGCAAGTGAATAAATAATTGATTAATATAATAATAAGATAGAAAAATATATTATATGTTTAACGGGATTGCCATATATGTATGTGTTTGTGTGGCAATCCCGTTAATAGATTAAGGTTCCATGTAATTACTATAAATGAGATTACTTTGGATAAACCTGCACACCTAAGAGTTCTTTAAAAAAAAATCTTAAATGTCCGACAATTTGCACTTAGCCAGTGCGGTAGTCTAAGGCCTAAAACTCTTTCATTCTGAGAGAAGACTCGTGGACAAGCTTGGATTATACTAAAATGTCAATGTTGATATACTTATGGTTTATTACAGGTGGCAGAACCCTTTGGAGTTCGACTTTGAACGCATCACCACCGCATTTTTAACATATTAAAGTAGCGAGCATGCAGTACAACTAATGGTAAGCGAAGACTGCCGCTCATGCACATCTGTAAGTAACTGTAAGTTCATAAAGAGCAGGGGTTTTGTCAGAAGTCGATCACAGATGCATCGCTACTCTCACGGACTATGTCGCCTTATATATAAGTGACCCGGCAACCACAATCTATTTCACTTACCACAGCTGAAATAGATTGCGCTGTTTTTGAGTTGGGTATGATAAGGTAAGCGTTCTTATCGGTAGTTCCAACTTAGTCCCTAAAAGTAGCAACACATCAGTGGTCACCCTAAGTTGAAATACTTATCGGCTATATCTGGGTATGATTACTGACTACAGATATTTAAGACTAGAGATATTCCAGAGCGGCAGTTGCCACTCAAGCTGTTTTTTTTTTGTAATATATAGTTGGAATGCATTTTTTATAACGTGAACTGCATACTCGTTTGCTACTTCTAAATTATCAAAATACAAAATATACGAGTATCATAATATAAAAATCCCACGCCTAACGACACAATATTGATATTTCTTTTCTGTGAACTTCGATAGCTTCTAGATATAAAATTGAATAATTAAACACGATATAATGGAGTGTGTCAAATGTAGAAATTGATTACCAATTATTACCTGGTTTTGGCGTTTTATAAATTCTTATAAAACCGGTTACGGTCCTTTAAGTTTATTTGCCTATCTTTCGCGGGTATACATTGATATCTTGAGACCTTACTATTCTTAAAATTTTATTTTTTTTAGAAAACTTACATAGATTGAAATTTAAGTAAGTTTTCATAAAATTTCATTCACCTACTACTGTGACTACTTACCATCAGGTAGCCCGTCTGCCTTATCATTGGGTTTAATTATACAAAAAGGCCTAGACCTTATAGTTAACTACAGACCTCGATAAAAGTGTCTATGAAGTGATCACTTCCACTGGCTATGCGTATTGCCAGGTACCACTGCCACACATATTTCTAGCATGAAGCAGTACTTGCCCTCGCTAGAAGGTTACGGTTGTCGGCTCACTTATATATGAAGCGATCCACTCAGTCTTTTGGAATAGTAACGCGTCTGTGATAGACTTCAGATAGAAACCCCTGTTCTATATGAAGTTGCTTACAGATGTCCATGAGAAGCAGTAACCAGTTACCATCAGGTGGCCTGCATGCTCGTTTGCTACTTTAATAAAAAAAATGCAGTATATGCTACCTACGAGAAGTTTTATACGTTTGTGTTATTCGTTGTCCACAATAGATTAAGCAGTAATATCAGAATTTCGCTTTCAATCTTGTGTCTATCCCGTGTGCATGATCGCCAGCGAAATAACATACACTATACAGTCAGACAAATTTGAATCGTAGTACCGTATCAAATAACTTTGCTGTGATACTCTTATCAACCCGATGTAGTACTTATCCCCGTAGAAAAGAGTATTTAATTTCACAACTTGTAAATTTATTTCTAAAACATTTTAAACTTAATACAATACGTATTTTGTAAAAAAAAAAACCAAAGGGAAAAATCCCCAATCAATTAGTCAAAACCAAACGGATTTCCGCGTAAAATGAGCAATGGGAAAAATTATCTCAAAATTGAGTAAATTTTCTTATTCATAATTATTTGTTATTGATTCTGACGCATTAAGGTTTGAGTGTTCTAAGAATAAAATGTAAGAAGGATTGAAATCGACATAGGATTATCCGAGAGCTCGACAAAAAGTACGCGGCATGCGTCATAACTTTGACCTATTAAATGTAACACAACTAAAAAATAAGTACCCATTCTTTTTCTATTCATACTTGTAGTTGTATTCATGGTCTATAAATACACTCCTTTTTATTTAAACGCTGTACATATTAGAGTAACGTAAGTCTTATTTTGACAGGATTTATAAATGGATCGTCGTTTTATTATTTTACTCAATTTTTTAGGGTTTTGTACACAAAGGGTAATTACGGAACCCTATTACTAAGACTCCGGTCTGTCTGTTTGTCTGTCCGTCTGGCCGTCTGTCTGTCACATGGCTGTATCTCATTGTGATGGCTAGACAGTTAAAATTTTCGTAGATGATGTATATTCGTTGTCGCTATATCAACAAATACTAAAACCGAATGAAATAAATATTTAGGGGGCCACCCTTCGACCAAATATGTACTAGATTAAAGGTCACGGCTCCAAAAACGGCAAGAGAAATAAGGACACAAATGAAATTGTGGTCTTATTTCGATATAGTATCGTCTAACCATAGCCAACGAGCTGACGCCTTATAATGCCTCAGTGTGCTTTAAAAAATTGGGAAAACAACCACCATAACAGTAAGGTGTCTGAAGGAGTGTCTTACTTTAGTTAAGTACATCTAATTTTCAGTTTTACATCATCGTAATATGTACTGTAGTATAGCAAACTCTTGCCATTTTTTCGAGCTGCGTTTGTATGCAACGCTTAATCTAGTAGATATTTGATCGAAGATATCCCCGTAAAAATGTTTATAAAAGATGTGCCTATATTGTGTAATAAAACAACTACAAGGTGACAGTGTAGTTCGACCGGGGTGGTACCACCGCCACACCTATTTCTAGCGTGGAGCAGTTCCTGCGATTTGGTGGTAGGGTGTAGTTGCCGGCTCACTTATATGAGGCGACCCTCTTGGTCCACATGAGTAGCAACGCATCTGTGATCGACTTTAGATAGAACCCCTGTTCTACATGAAGTGATAATGTCCATGGGCGGGAGTTGTCACTTACCATCGAGGGGAATGCGTCCTTATTTGCTACATCAGTCTGATAAAAAATAAACCTTTTATTTTTTATTGACAATACGCATTTAGAGGCGGAAGTAGCTACAGCGGTAGTAGTGTCTATATTATAGTCCAGGTCCTTCTCTTCCCGTGACTGTCATAAGAGAACGTTAAACAAGAAGATCGTCAACAGCATTTCCATAGTAACTTGAACAACTAGAGGTCACCAATACGCATGCCACGCAGTGACTATTGGCAAAAACCTGCCAATGTAATTTTGCCAGGTGGCAATAGAACCAATGTAGTTCGACCGGGGAAGTACCACCGCCACACCTATTTCTAGCGTAAAGCAGTTCTTTCGATGGAAGAGTGTGGTTGCCGGATCTCTTTTATATGAGGCGACTATCTTAGCCCTCGGGAGTAGCAACGCATCTGTGGTAGACTTCATATAGAACCCCTGTTCTATATGAAGTCGCTTACAAACGTCCATGAGCGGCAGTAACTACTTACCATCAGGTGGGCGCTTGCTCGTTTCCTACTTCATATTAATAAAAAAATAAAAAAAATAAAATCTCTTAATAAAAGGTACGGAAGCACAGGTGCTCGCCAGACCAGGTTGACGAATGAACTGTAGAAGTTACCGAGAAGTCGTTGGATACAGAAGGAGCAAGACCAGTCGTAGTGGTGTCATGTAGGGGAGGCCTATAGTAGTGGATCTCGAAAGTCTGGTCGATGGAATTGTCCAAATTTAAGGATTAGTAGTTTAGGTTCTGCGAGAAGTCAGTGAGTATCATTTGGTTTATTACGGTATATAATAATTATATACACGTAGATGATTTTTCTGGCTTAGAGTGCCTCAAAAGGATTTTTTTTTTTATAAATATGTAGTAGCAAACGAGCAACCAGCCCACCTGGTGGTAAGTGGTTACTGCCGCCCATGGACATTTGTAAGTAACTTCATATAGGACAGGTGTTCTATAGTTGCTACTCCCGAGGACTGAGATGGTCGCCTCATATAAAAGTGAGCCGTATTCTGTATAAACTCACTTTGCTTAACCTAATGTAGGTATTGCTTACGTTTCAAATCGATAAACATAGCATATGTAGCGATGTATACCTCTGTAAACATTGTTTTATGTAGGGTATGTATCCGAAGCGAGCCTTTGTTTGCGAGCCTCCCCTGTGTACTCGAGGACATTACTAGTGTTTTGCTCAATTGTATTTCCTCTCCAAATATTGACAACGGGATGATCGGCTGCCGGCTGTTTTGTCTAATGTTGTTATTCTTTATTTTAAAGATCTGTTACTTCGATTTTGTTTTTATCTCGTACTTAGAGATGGTGAGCTCTTCGCTATATTTATTTGTGCTATACGAGATGTAGCACTATTGACTATTGTATTCTGTTTTAAAGAATGCAGTAAAACACCGCAATACGTTCAGTGATAGATAGAAGAGTAGATTTGGTTACAAATAGCAATGGGACGTAATGATGGAAATATATCTATACGAGCACTATTATGTATATGAATTTTAGGCACAGACACTTTTAAGACAGATATGATAACCTTAGGTATTCCACAGTCACCTGTTGCCACGTTACTGGCCCACTGCTGGTTACAGGTCTTCACCGAAGACTATTGAAGAGTTAAGAGTGAAGTCGCTTAGGCTAAACTGCATCGCGCAAGCTAAGTGTAAATCCGACCCGCGTGGCGGAGCGGTCACCACAACGGTCTGACACGCAGTGGGTCCCGGGTTCGATTCCCGGCCAGACAGAAATTCGAATGATGAGTTTAGATTTCTGTTCTGGGTCTGGGTGTTTGTGTATTCGTGTTTGTGT
>DWNE01002866.1:0-17793 GCA_018249875.1 Cecropterus toxeus | reverse complement strand
AAAACTTTGAAAAACTGAAATTTCGTAATTTTTACAATTCACACACAATACCTTTAAAATATAAAAATTGTCGCAAAAATATCTATATTTAACAAAATATATTATTACACGGCAGCTGGTAATGATTGTCTAACGTCATAACCAGGATTTGACGAATTTATATAAAGTCTTTATTACATATTCAATGTACTCAAATAATTATATTAAGTAGCATGCTATGACTTTTTGACCTTAACCCTAATAAATGTTTTCTTGTCTTCTTAATATATATAAATTACGTCACATTGTTTGTCTGTGCTAATTTCCTAAATTACTGAACCGATTTTAATCGAATTTTAACACCGAGTGCAGTTTGATTCAACTTAAAAGACAGTATAGCTTATATCTTAATTTATAGTTACAATTTGTGACAATAACTATTATTTACGAATTTTGCAGAGATTTTCATTTTATAATGACCAAAAAAGCCATATAACGGTCAGTTGGTTACGCTTACATTATTTCTAGGATTAAGAGTGAGGAATGTAGGAAATTGGGCTCAGTAGCATGCCTTGAGAGAGGCCAAGACTCATAGTCTACTAATATGGACTAGTGGTCATCCCTATATTTACTACGAAACATATTACGTAAATATGTCGTTAATAACAAAGAAATTGTTGTTGACAGGGATATCTATTTTAAAAGTAAGATGTTTCTATTCCGAATAGTACCATGATAATTATGAAAATATTAACCATGTTTTCCAACAAAATATTGGAACCATTTGCAGAGCAACTGCTACTCCAGTTTCGTAACCCTATATGTAGAATTGACGTTTCAATCTGAAATTTCTGAAAACAAGTTATAGGTTCCTTAATGTTATTTGTTCCGTCACATAAACAAATAATAGTTAAGTAACGATATTAATAGTTGTCAGTTATCTTGTAAAATACTCGTAATAAGCTTTGATTTCAATCATCAATTATTAGATTATCATTCATTCATTAACACATGAATTATTCTTGAATTCTTCAATTGATATTACAGAGCGGGCACGTCGTCTACAGGCACTTCCATCCAGCAACACAGTGACCCTTTTAGATAAAACCAATTTGTCCCTATGTTTATGCCTGCGACTTGGGATAAAAATCAATGAGCCACATCGGATAGGATCAAGGAACACACTTCGCTGAATCATGTCGACGAAATTATGTTCTACGAGTATATGAGCGCCGACTTCACAACTATGTACTACGTACTGTCTATGAACTAAACCAATATACATTTAAATTATTTTTTACTTTTTTTGAGGCATGGAAGTCGGTTATATTTTTTTGTATTTTTTTTTTTACCCTTTTTAGTGATGTGACGAAAACATTTAAAAATCAAACATAAATAAATACACACCGTGATTTAACCTTCAATATGTAAAATTTAACCAAAGTCCAAGCTTAAGCCATAAAACTTTTATAAATTGTATTAAGGTAAATAAAGATTAGGTCTAAATTTATATACACTAGGCACACCCGCTCACAGGGCGTTGCCGCGCCCTGCTCGCTTAGATTTATTTTTTCTTTTATGTTCTAACCTAACCCAATCCATCCCATATAAAACGTCTGAATAATCTTATTACATATACGTAAACAACAAATGGCCAGCTTCTATAATTTAGACATTTAGAACCCCTATATCCTCATGGTTAAAGTATTGCAAGATCCAATTTGACGTCTTATATCTTAGCTTAGCAATCTTATGCTATATCCGTAAGCACCAAATAGCTAACATGTATGGTTTAGGCCTGCAGTACCCATGCATCATCAGGATTGAAGAGTTCCAAATGAACAATTTGTAGAAGTTGGCCATTTGGTGGTTTAGGCTTTAAGTACCTCTGCATCGACAGCGTTGAAGAGTTGAAGGTCAAAATTTCCATCATATATTTTTGCTTGGTAATCTTATTATATATTCGGAAGCACCAATTGGCCAGCTTCTATGGTTTAGCCCTTAAGTACCCCTGCATCATCAGGGTTGAAGAGTTGAAGGTCAAAATTTTCATTATATATTTTCGGTTATCGTATAAGAGTTTACCATCGGATCCCACCTATGTCCAGGAAATTTCCCACCAAGCATTGGGGAGCTATGCCCGAAAATACATAAAAAATATATACGTGACGAATAGATAACCTCTCTTCCTTTGGGAAGTCTGTTCATTACACTAAAAAATTTAGGCTATCTTTTTTATTAGACTGAAGTAGCAAACGAGCATGCAGTCCATTTGATGGTAAGTGGTCTTTGCCGCCCATGGACATCTGTAAGCAACTTCATACAGAACAGGTGTTTTATCAGAAGTCGATCACAGATGCGTTGCTACTCACGATATCTATGGTCGCCTTAAATACAAGTGAGTCGACAACCACACCCTTCCACCGAACTTCACGAACTGCTTCAGTCATGTAGTTCTAGCCTGGTAGAATAAAATATAATCTATAGTATCTATATAAATAAACAGAATTCTCGTTAATCAATATAAATACATATGTTGTTAAGCCCCCTGGTTGTCGTCCTCGGCATTACAAAGAGGATTCCGGGATCTCCAAGGGAACTGGTATCTACGACGGTATGCAACCACACGTACCATCGTCCTTCCCGGGGTCGCCTGGCTAGACGGTTCGAGCTCCCACTCTTACCGCCCAATACCCCAGAGGCCCCTTTTAGTCACCTCTTACGACATGCAGGGGATACCGTAGCTCTATTCTGATCCCGAAACTACAGGGATCATCTCAAACAACCCGTCGTCGCTTCCACGGCGTTCGTCATCTTTTGAAGGTTTCCCCTCGAGAACAAAAAAGGTACAAATTTCTCCTCATAACTCGAGGGCCACTCTAATATATGTTGTTAGAGTGTTTGCAAACCTCAATGTGCAATTCACCCATCTACATATCTTTGCCATTGGAACGCTCCCCATGTTTCTTGACTTTGTAGACTTGTAGATTTAGATTGCTCTGCGAATTTTATTAAAAGCTTTTATTCAACTTGCAATGTTTGTATGTTTAGGTCAAATGTTACAAACTGAATTTAGCCCATTTCGCAGTACAACTCCGTGAAGATGTTGAAACACAGGGGTAAACGAACGCTCCTTTGTGGGTTTGGGTGGACAGTTGTAATTGTTATCGGTTCTTCAAGTCGCTTACATACAATAAACATAAATCTTTATATTGAAAAGATTTAAAATCGCAATTTTTTCACTTTTAGTCAATTTGGAATTACGTTCCTTAAGGTATTTGAACCCACGGCTTATAGCCGAATAATCGGTTTTGGCTCCGGCCAAAAATCGACCTTCAGTCAGACACTATTTATGTCCAATCAAGTTTAATAGAAACTGATAAATTATTCACGTACACTACGTTTTAAATTAACACTATTGTATGTAAATTGCCATATTGTAAGACATAACAAAATACGTACGTAATACGTGTAATTAAAATTTACTAAATTTGAATTAGCCATTCTTTTCTTCAATTCAAAAATTTTAACACATTTAAATTCGAAATCTACAAAATGGCTATTGATAACATATTAAATATGACAATACTAATTTTATGATTTAAAATATTGTGTTATAAAATGATGGTATAACAAAACGCAACTGACAGCTCATGTAATGTTGTTGCATAGTTACCGCAAAACGTTTAATTTGAAATTTACCGGTGTATTTTGATTTGTGCGACTGTCACAAATTTTTACGAGTGTCCAATATAGCAAATGTCTTCCTGGTATGTCATTAAAGTACTGGATTTTTTAAATGTATATTTTACTTTTACATTTTTTATCCTAATAAAAATAAATTTTGTATTAATATTGAAATCCTAAATCTACTTATTCATTGACTTTTAGGCGGAACGGAAACGGAAAGTTCGCCGGGTCAGCTAGTGGGCTATATATATTTTTTTAAATGGAGCCTGCACATAAGGAAAAAAGGAAAAAAGGGAAAGAATGGACTTTTTACTATCACGACAATATGGCTATTAAATGGAAGCTAGAAAACAGACCATTCTAATTATATATATTCTATAATACTTTTGCTATTTTGTCAAAATCTATACTAATGTTATGAAACAGTAGAGTTTGTGCTTGTGTGAGTGTGAGTTTACGTTAATTCCGTAGCCAAATGGCAAAAATCGGAACCCTTATAGATTCGTCATGTCTGTCTCTCCGTCCGTCTGTCCGTCTGTCCGTATGTCACAGCCATTTTACTCGGAAACTATTAAGAGTTGAAACTTGATGGGTAATTTTATTCTGATAACCGCTTTCCGAATTGTGTATAAAAATAAAAAAATATATTAAATTTAAGGGGGAATTCCCATACATGGAACGGAAATTCATTTTTTTTCTCTACTTACATACACGTGTGGGGTATCTATAGAAAGGTCTTTTAAAATGATATTGAGGTTTCATTTTTTCTCAACGTCGATTGTTTGAGAGATAATCCCTTCCAAAGAGCTAAAATAAGTGTCCCCCGCCCCTCTAATTTCTAAAATACGAGTGTTAAAATCTGAATAAAACATATTTTATAGATGTTAAGGAAAACTTTCAACGAAAATTGGTTCGAACAAGATATGGGTGATAGTTTTAGAGAAACAGCACTTTTATAAAAACCGAATAACATAACTTTGTAATTCATAGAACTCTATGAAAAACAAACTTATGTTGGTAGTTGGAAAACTGTTCAACTTTATTTATTTATTTTTACAAATATTTTCTCTTCAAGATTTGTGAATGATAATGCTACGCGTGACTCGCACTTGGCAGATTTTTTTAATAGAATGTTTTCTAATAAACGCGAGTGAAACTGCGTGGCACAGCTAGTGACATATAAAGCGTTAAATAAATTATATCATTATGATGAAATAAAAACGTTTAAAGCAGTCGTATTCTTTGTTTTAATGTTTTTAACAATGTTACTAGTTGCTTACAGTTTTTTTGGGTAAATAAGGCGGACAATTGTTTTATTACGCATATTTAACTTGTAAAGTGTGGCTCTTATGAATTAAATGAATAATTTATATCAGTTCAACTTTGTTATTTTTTATTGTCAGTACCCAAGTCTCGTAGGTACATAACCTACGAGACTGTCTGAACAATGAGTTTATTTATAACCCGTCTGCGTCAAAAGGAAGGTAAAGTTTTTCGAACGTATGTATACATATATGTTTGTTTGTATGTATAACCATTTCTTTAGCACACGCTACAGCCCAAACGCCTTGGCGGATTGTGACATATTATACAATATGTATGATTGTGAAATACGCTATATAATAAGCGCCTGGAAATAGAGGAAAAAGGGAGGAGGCGATTTCCTACTTTTAATTGATTATTTTTCCAAAAACTCATATAAACATTAAATTAAATATGAATAATTATGAACCAAAATTTCGTTTTAAGCAAGTTTTTTAGGGTTTTTGTTCTAATGTTTTTACCGAAGTTACTAGTTTATCGACGAAAGCGAGAAGCGCTTGTAAGCAATACCGTCTTTATCATAAGGGCACACGGGGCCAGTGCCCAGGGCCCTGATCCTCAGGGGGCCCCGAAGGACCGACTATTTTTTTTTCGGTCGTCAAGTTAGATATTGTCGTTTTTTTTTGGTCGTCAAATAAGATATTGTCGGTTTTGTTTTTTTTTTTCTTTTGCTATACAGTAATTTTCTTCGGAGTTTTTTAATACCCCTTAATTTTCAGCAGATCATAGTAAACAAAATGAATGTATAATTTGATTTCATTCATCGTCAAATTTTTGTTAGCCGAGGGGCCCCAACATATGAAGTCTAAGACGGCCCTACTTGTAAGAAGATGATTCCACGGTAATACGCTGACAGTATCATCTCTTCAGCCTTCAGACATCCATCGGCATAAGCACAGCCTAGTTCCCCGACACTATGGCCTTGGTAAATTACAAACATCGTACAAACAAGACGACAAAAATAGACGGTAAATAGTAGTATCCAAATACATTACGTACGCTCATTATATTTGAATTTCTAAAAAATTAACACAAAAAATAAAAAATACAAACATGTTTTAATTCACTTAAAACCTTATGAGGTGATGAATATGAATAAGTTATAGAGTACTTGGTTTTTAGGGTTACGTACCAAAAGGGTAATAACGGAATCTAAAAAAAAAGACGCTTTCTACACTCATAGCCCCTCACTAGGATTTTCTCCTGTGTCGTGGGTGCCTTGGACACATAAAGACAAATAAACAAATACCCAGACCTAGAACAGAAATCTAAAGTCACTATTCAGACGCCTGTTTGGCCGAGGATCGAACCCGGGACCCACTGCGCGTTAGATCGGTATGGTAACCGCTCGGCCACGCGGGTCGTCAAAAAAGGGTTCCGTTTCCGCTGTCTTAGACTCCGCTGTCCGTCTGTCCGTCTATCTGTCACCAGGCTCATAGCTAGACAGTTCAAATTTTCACAGATAATGTATTCTGTTGCCGCTATAAAAACAAATACTGAAAAAACTTGAGAGGTGTCAAGGGACACCCGGATGGAACGAAGTTCCTTTCGATTAATCAGTGAAGGAATTGTAATAAAATTTTATTTCTTTTAAGTTATAGTATTTTTTTATTATTAACAAATAAACACTGTCAGGATTCATTACAACTGTACAAAAAACCTGTATACACTCAACAAAAGTAATCGTCGCGACACCACACTGTTCAATGCGAAATAGAAGTGTCACAAAAATTTTGGTCTTATTTTTTTCCATCTAGCCCCCTTTCGCAACGCGCGATAAGGAACTTCGTTCCAATAGAAATATACATATTTAAGGGGGACTCCCACACAAAAACCGTATTTTTTTTTGTCGTTTATTATAGACACCCACGACACAGGAGAAAATCCTAGTGTGGGGCAAAAAAAAATAATAATAATAGTACGGAAGCCTTCGTGCGTGCGTCCGACCCGCTCTTGGCCAATTTTTGAATAGGATTATTATTAAATCCAAGCAGCGATATATATGTATGTTATCTTCGTTCTTACCGTGTTGTACAATATGTCCGCTAATTCCTTGATGTTATGCGCTTTTGGGTACAGCACTGCCATTCCTGAACACCACGTTGTCGCCTTTAGCATCGCTATGATCTCTCCACGTGATCATGTTGCGGTGTGGGTGCCATGTTCGTACTATAAAAAGCTGGTATGAGATGTCTGAAACCCATTTTCAAATACATTTTAGAAACAATAAAAGCATCAGATACATAGAGTTCCTACTGTAAAATGTAACTTTATAACAAATGTGTAAAATAATGGTTTACTGGTAATGGTATGGCACTTTTATTATAACATTAGATACAAATATAAATCACAAAATATAATCATTAATTAAATAATCATAAAATAATCATACAAACATTAGATCAAAAATAATAAGTTCAATATTATATAGGAAAAAACTGATTATTTTCTATTATAGACAACGCATATTATGCAAAAACACATTTCTCTTAATTTGTTGATGAAATATGTAATTGAATTTCAATTAATTACCTGTTAAGTTATTCTTTAGTCTTTATTGAAACGAATTACGCTACTCGATACTTTTTTATACGTGTTTTGAGTCATTTTAGCAAACAATTGTTTATTAATTATCGCATTTAAATTGTAAAGAGTGGGTGCTGGGAATAAAATGAATAATTTTATATAATTTATTCGTTTTTTTCAACTTCGTTGTATTTATTAGTAAGAACTATCTACGTTTGACTGTCTGAACAATGAGGTTAATTACGAGAAGGTAAATCGGCCGACGAACAGCAATGTTACGTCTGCGCACATTAAAAAGAACAATACAATTAATAATAATTAATTCTTCTTTTTAACGAGCATTAAGTCCTTATAAATGGCTGGTTACCTCGAATGTATATCTAAGCAAATTTATATAGAAATGGGGTTCTATGTGAACTGATTCTTAGATTAAATATTAACGTAAACAGTGTCGTCTAATATACAATTGTTATCTAACGTAACCTAACCCTGGCCCGGAAAAGTTGGTTAGGTTGAAACAGAATACTGTCCCTGTAGTACCGGTATCAGAATAGGGCTACGGCTACTACTTAATTATTATATATTAGCAGGAGATACCCTGCCTGCCTGGGAAGCTGGCGGCACGTGTGGTCGCATGCCGTCGTAAATACCTGAAAGCACGGTGAGCGCTAATGCTCACCGGGAAAGAGCCCCAAAGGGGCATCGCGCGTGGAGGACTCGCGGTAGCGCGGTTGCGTTCCGTTGGAGATCCCGGAGTCCTCCACACAACGCTGAGGACGGTCACCGGGGGGGTTTAGTGCGGTATAATCCCACATAACCTGGCGTCACTCCCAGGATCTCGGGTATATTTTGAAGGTTTCCCCTTCGAAAAGAAAAAAAAAGATTGTAACAGAACAAACATCTACTAAACCATATGTCCAAGAGTCAGGTGTGTAAGGCACGAAGTGAACATCAGAGCTAAAATCTCAATGTTGCGTCACTCAGCGCGCTACGGTAAATTTAATGAAGGGCCTATTGTAATTTGAGAACCAAAAGTAACTTTTATGGTCGAACTTTTTCTAATTATTATGGTCACCCATTTATAATACCATTAAATAAAGACGATCAGTGATGTATTCGAATGTACTTGATCTCATCAATTATCATTGAGCATAACAAGTATCCTATATCTGAGAATGTTCCGTAGACTGGCCTGATGTCAAATTCGTTCAATGAAATTACTCGAATCGGTTTCGTAGCTGCATTATATCATCATTCTAGCTTTGCTCCGTAGTTTCACCCACGACTACGTAAGAAAAAACCAACAAACATTGTGTGTTATTAGATAGCCTTCTTGTATAATGATGAATAAATATTTCTATTATATATACAATATTGAATAAATATATCTATTAAATATACTGTAACGGTGTTTGGTTAGTGGGTATAATCTCGGTATCGAATGAAAGATTTTTGTTCAATATTTCTAACAATGTATTAACGAGAACATTATTAATCATACACATAATTTTATCCTAAATTATTAAACATTTTATAGGATCTCAGTACTGATGTAAATTAAAACCCATCACCTTATTTTGTATTGAAATTGATTAAACTGCATTGGAATAATCATTATACGAGTATGTACCTAACTATGGCCGAAAGGCAAGGATTTTCAAGCGTATAAAGGGCCTTTATACGATACTAGCTGTGCCACGCACTTACACCCGCATACACAAGGAAAGCTTTCAAAAATAAAAATATTTTCCCGTTTTTGTAACATTTTTCGTTGCTGCTCCACTCTTATTAGTCATAGAATGATGTTATATGACCTAAAGCCTTCCTCGATAAAATTTACTATTCAACACAAAAGAAATTTTCAATTCGAATCAATAGTTGCTGAGATGAGCGCATTCAACCAAACAAACTCTACTGCTTTATAATATTAATAGTATAGATAACATAATACTATTAAAAATAACATGTTGTGGACGTGCAGGGAGAAGGCAAATATAAATTAAAGATAAAACTACCCAAACTATAAATATCAGCGCGTGCTGCACTTTATAACATTAACTAACAATTCTACTCTTGGTTTAAATAAGTATCCCAAAAAATAATACATGATATTTTACATCGTAAGTATATTAATATTGATTGTAAAATTCCCTTTCCAGTTTAATAATGAATGGTTTTTGTTTTTCAAATAAATTGATTTGTTTACATTTGTAATTATGTATACTCGTATGTATTGACTTTTCAAAGTTTATATGGAGGTTAAATAAGACTGAGGCATTGCAAAGTTAAGGTAAATTAAGACGCAACTAATTTACTGGAGAGACCATAAATCTCACAACGATTCCCCATTTTAAACGCCATTCTGATTTCACTAGAGAGGTGACGGTTTACGATGGCGGCGCAGCGGAGGTCGTCTGCGGCTCGCCCAAGCGGAGCCCGCAGCTGGTACACCTGCACTGGTAGCTGGGAGAACTGCTGGAGCTCATTGACGGTCACAGGGTGGGACACTGGTAGCACGGCTACAATTAAAGAGCGGAAAGCTCGAGGCTTGATCTTGCAACAACGGGCCTGCTGCAGCCGCGTGTACGCGTTTTGGATAACTTGACGAGCGTACTGCGCTGAATGCGGTACACTCCCCAGTAATAATCGCACACAAATGTCCAACTTGCTCTCCCACGATAACCCTTCACTAAACGCTGCATCTAATGCCTCCGTGTTGACGTCATGCTTGTCAGTCATGAGCTGCATCATGTGCCGGATCACCGCTTCTTGAAGAGCTTCTTCTGAGCCAAAGCTTGTTGCTACTTCGTCGACAGCAGTGCTGATGGTTTGTGGTTCACCACCCACGCAGAACACGGTGCCAGTTAAACCTGTTTTAAAGAATTATTGTTCAAATTAAATTATCTGGTGATACAAATAAACGCCTGTATATGACGATCGGGTGCAATAATTTTCTAATTTATTTACCATTTTTGTTTAACATCTAATAAATTTACAAACAACAAAGTACATCGATTTTAAACAAAAGATAATTGTTTGAAATCCAATACTTTAAGTGTGTAAGGTAGCTTATTGAAATACATAAAATGAAAAAAAAAATTACAAGCCATTCAATAACTTTTCATATAGAACTATCAAAATAATGCATTGCGAGTTCTCCAGATATTTTCTTTTATGAGGGCCAAAGAAACCCGTTATTACGGACAGCAGCATGACATGGAAATTAGCCTAGATTAGAATTATTAATTTCCATTTATTACAAATATATTTTCAAGAGTATCAAAATATGACGTTAATAACTAAGTAATCGTTAACAGTTATACCTATTTTAAAAGTCAAATATTTCTATATTGAATCTTTTAATAAAACCATGATAATGATAAAAATACAAACCATGTTCTTCCAATAAAGGAACCATTTGCAAAGCAACTGCTACTCCAGTTTCGTAGCCCAATATGTAGAAATTACGGTTAAATTGTAGATTCTTAAGAAGTTTCTGCAAACCAGACATAATATTATTTAGGTTCGTTAATGTTATTTGTTCCGTCTTTATATCCAAATAATAGTTAAGCAGCCATGTTAATAACTTTTTTATAATATAGAACCTAAGGTAAGCGGCTACTGCTGCCCATGGGTACCTGTAATCAACCCCAGATAAGATCAGAGTATTACCTGCAATTAGCCATAGATGTTTTATTACACCAGAAGACTAAGTTGGGATGCCTCGGATAAGTATATCTTTCTTGCCAAACTCTTCAGACTAGATCACAACAGGTGGCGGTGATGCTTCCAGAGTCGAACTACAAAGAGTTCTACTACCTTGAAGAATAACTGTCTTACAAATTAAAAATCTTGGGCCAAAACTTATAGTTAGCTTTGATTTTATCAATCAGTTATTCGTTTATTATTCAATTAACATTATCTTCAGCATTGACTTCCTTATTTAAAGACTAACAAGGAAGTAAAACATTAGAGTTGTAGAATCTTCATGATGCGACTGCAGTTGCACCATTACCATTTCATTAAGCACTGTATCGCTTAAATATGTGTTGTTCAGGCTTGCAAGCCTTCCAAATATGAAAACACAAAATAATTCAACCTTCACTCGTTCATTTTTATTCAGTTTGTCCTCAGCTTGGATAGAACAGCCTGCATTTATGTGCTATAGAACCATGTGGTCTCGAGCAAAAATAGAAGAGTTGTTGACGTCGTATTAGCGTTGCGGGTGCCGTTTAATACTATTGAACAAACGTTACATTTGTACGTAATACATTTGTGATTTGATTAGAATTTAATGGTACCTGCACATTTCTGTGGGCGAGCTGTGCGACAGTCTCGCCCGGGCGCTCGAGATCGGGCTGCAGCACCACCGCTGGCAGCTGTAGGCGCTCGCACAGCCGCTCGAAGCGCAGGTGGCAGCCCTCCATGCCGGGCACGATTACCAAATGTTGCTGCTCCATCACTATCTCGTTACTCTACAACATTATGAAATCATAAAAAATACACATATATATATATATATATTTTAGTATACCAGAACAAATCCTGCAGATTGTTGAAGATCCATCAACTTTGAACGTGATCCTGCTCGTATTGGCTGCCCAATAAAATCGAATACAAAAAAAAACAGACACATAACCTGAGGCAATACCAGAAGTCATAAACCAAAATAATAATTTTTTGCAAAGAAACTATTCACAAAACTACATTGATCAAAAAATGTAGAGAAATAAAAAAAAACACGTGGGAAAGGAATACTTACTAGATAGAAGAAACAATAGATAGACACAAATGAGAAAACACGTGAGAATAGATTAAAATAACAGTTTATAAATATAGCAGATAAGTGTTATGTATAATTCTACTAAATCTACATGATTTAAAAATTGATGGCATAGCAGTAATTGATCCCACAGCAGTGAAGAAATCACCGTCAAAGCATGAATGCTGAGAAGAAATTGAGACTGAAATACATGATCATCTTTATTCACTCCATTTTTGAGTTACAATAAATTGGATTACATAAAAATGTACAGCAATAATGTATTCGCTATTTAAAATAAAAATTTTAGAAGCTATTCAAACTTAAAAGCTACAGTTACATAATTACAACAATTACGAATTGAGTCGCTTAAGATTCTTTCTCAGAAACGTGATCATATTTAAGAATTCTAAATGTGAATCCAGTGAATTTTTTTTTAATATACTTAAAATTATTTAATTACTACTACTACATGCTTACCTCGACTCTTTGGATAAGCGTAGGAGGAAACACCAAATCCAGGGTACCCACGAGCTCGTCGGCCTCCATATAGGAAAAAAATGTTTCCAGAGATTTGGTTTCCTTGAATTCCCCATTTAGTAAAATTTCTTCAATTTCTCGACACCTGTACGTATACGTATTACGTTATCGTACAATACGCCACAATACATGTCAATGTTCTTACTTTACAACACTTTCTTACAAACCAGAAAATAACAGCGCATTGATATGATATATCACGGAATTAGTCTGGCATAAGTATGCCTAGTACATTTTTTCATCAAAGATTTTATTCTGCTTTCATATATGGAACTTAATATAATTAACAAGAGTATTGTATACAAAGTTATAAATGCAATAAATAAATAATAATAAAAAGTTGTGGTGAAAATAGGAAATCTCACTTGTTTATTGTAAGCAAGCGCGTTTCTTGTTCGGAGAGCGATACATTGTGCGTGTCTTGCAAGTGGACGGAGATTGCTCGCGCTGCCGCAGCCGTCACCCCTAGCTCGGCGAGGGTCGTGTTCGGGTCCACATCCTCGAGGATGCTGATATCTACATATTATTTAATATTGGCATTATTAATTTACAATAACAATATAGTTTTCCAGATAATATCACCAGTCGAAGTTTATCGACTCCACAGGTCATATTTAAAAATATAAATTGTTATTAAGCAAGTTAATTGTATATATGTTTATTATTTAGCTAGTATTATCTTCTTACTCGCTACTTTAGCAAATTCGGATAGAATCGATCGCGTAGTCCCAACTCGTTTGGTCGCGAGGACTACAGCCTCCCCCGACAACATCGCTTCCTCCAGCGCATTTACTGCTTCCCACCTAGTGAATCTTTGCCTCAATACCGCGTTTTGGGCGGGTGCCTAAAATATTAACCAAAAATAAAGCATTAAGAATTTTTACAGCGAATATTGGTCTTATCCTATTAACATTGTTATCGTGCACAGTGTTAATATGATAAGTTAAAACAAATCCTTATTTCACGTACATTTTACGACAGCATTTTAAAAACGTTTTACATACTTTATGCAAATTACACTGTCTAAGTTTCAACATAGATGCTGGTAAATTATCTTGTTTCCTTGTAATGCAGGTGTTTTGACCAATGCTGCTTTCATTAATTATTGTAAAGTATCTGTAAATTAAAACATGTTATTGATATTTTCACTTCAAATTTCTTAAAATATAATTTCAGGTAACTCGTAAACACGTGACTCAAAAAATCTTAGAAGATGATATTTATAATCTTATTTATAATCCTTTAAAATAGTGGGTAGTAGTAATAATCAAATAATATTACAGTTTTAAATGATTCCGTCAAACCGTTTGTGAGTAATAAATGATCTATTTTTAATGTTAATTAATATGAAAGATATTGTGCTCCCTCATATCCAAGGAACCAATTTAACGTCGATGACACAGTTTTAGATAGGTATTTTTTAAATGCAAATAAATTAAATAAGTGCTTTTTTTTAAGTACAAATAAATTAAATAAGTGCTATTCTTAATGTTTCAATACATTAAGAAGGAGATTGTATTAATCAAATTGATTTCAAGAACTTCTTGAATCACGCTCGTATAATGGACCTCACTTTAAATTTGGACACGCTTTTCTCGATTCCACATCAAGATTCTGTATTGTCAACCGTGCGGCATTCCTTGATTGCTCATTCGATTCTTCTAACATTACGATATGTATGCTTTCTATAGGAGCAATGTTATTGGAGGTATTTAATAAATTTCGCACATTCAAGCCTTCACTTAAATCTTCAGAAGATAATTTAACTTGTACATCGCCTTTCCGCCAAAGCCTATAAATAATTAGGTTTATTACAACAGATTCTCGTTTTTATTCATTCTCACTTCACTCTTCTAGCTCACTACCCCAACACTCAACACAGACTTTCTTACTTCTCAGGGCTAAGAAGTATTCGCCCTTGTAGTTCCGGAATCAGAATAGGGCCGCTAAAAGGGGTTTCCGGGGTTGCGAGCGTCAAGAGCGGTATATCGAAGCGTGTAACTTAGCAATCCCGGGAAGGACAGCAACATGTGTGGTCGTATTATAGTAAAGATCGTAACGACCAGATGGTGCGGTGGAACTAACCAACCGCTCAACTGGGTGGAGCCCGATTTAGCATCGCGCTTAAAGGAATCCGGTTGCATTCCTTCGGAGACCCCAGGGTCCTCTTCGTAGCGCTGAGGACAGCCACCGGTTTTAGTGCGGTAAAATCCCACATAACCCAGCATCGCTCCCACGGCGTCAGGTACCTCGACTATGTACTAAGATGTCTTGAATAAGTATGTATGTGCAGGATACCATTGTAACCAGAATACCAATACGTTTAACACTGCTGTTATTAAACAGTAATAGGTATTGCTGTGGTGCCTCCGGATTCGAACCACGGATTCTATCGTCTTTAGAATAAAAATTAGGGTTAAAATCTAAATTGGGTCAAAAGCTCAACACCTCAGATCGGTATGGTCATCTTAACATCAGAAGGTCAAACAAACAAGATCAAAATGAAGTTGACTCACAAAAATATATTTGACACATTTCGTTACTAACGATATATTTTTTTATTTCTATTTCAATTACCTTAATTTATCTTCAATATACTTGAGTGTGTTTTGTGAATGTACATGCAATTTTCTGGCCCCAGATTGAACCAACTTTTCAGCAAGTACTAATCCCAACGCCTCATTAGCACATGTGATGAATTGTATTTTATCAGGTGAGCACAATAGTCTGAAATATTTATAAAAACTAATATAGTTACATATAATACTACAATAGATTTACGTTAGAACTTAAAATAGAGCACTTGCAGGCACAAAATTGCTTGTCAGTGGAATCAAGGGCAGAATCTGGCAACGTCTTCAGACGACGTAAAAACGTCGTCAGGGTTTGCACTTATCAACTTAGTACTTTTCAACAGAACATCGTATTTTTATCAGATTAAAGTAAACAAGCCACCATATAGTCCACCATAATAAATGGTCACTGGTGTACAGACATCTGTAGCTAATTTCATACAGAACAGGGGCAAATCGATTACAGATGAGTTACCGTTCTTCAGGATTGAGATTGTCGGCTGTACGTCGGCTGATATCCACACCTTTACAACGAAACTTAAATCGTACACCCCCGGTCGTACTGGATCTACCTTTTGATCATCTTCCCTATTTTCAGACGGAACCAGCATTTATTCAATTGTATCTCTACCATCGAAGCGTAACAAAAGTAATGTTGAGTATCTAAATGAATCTAAGTAAGTTCCATCCGAGTGAGATTATGCGCTACGGCCTCGCGTATACTTAATCGACTCAGGGCGCTGAATAATGCGTTACATTGTACTTTTAAATAGTATTCGATTTTGAGTAGCTGTTTTCTATAAAGCTTTTATGAAATTGATTTCATTGGATATTCAGTGCCAGCGTTGCAGAAAAGAGGTACATATAAACTTATGTAAATGTTTAATTATTTACTCTAATTATGTTTAGATATACTTCGGTACAGCGAGAGGCTCGTCCAGCAGCCGCAGCAGCAGGCGGCCGGGGCGGTTCTTGCTGGCCAGCCAGCGGGTGGCGCTGGCCACACGCCGCGCCGGGCACGTGACGCGCGCCAGCGGCCGCACCACGCCGCGCGCCACGCCCTCGCACACCATGCGCTGCAGCCGCTGCACGCACCGGACGGAACATAATATATATCTCATTTAGGTGCACTAGTGCGACCCTCCGAGGCGTCTTCATGAGTAAGGTCCAATGACTCTCGCATGTAAGTTTCCCAGATAGGTAAATTCAGGTGGAACAAAACTGCTATTAATGTCTGAACTACATAATTATATGGGACGCTGAGATTCATACCGCTAGTAACTATTGATGAACATAAAAACACTACCGTCTTGTCGTTTGAACAGTAAAGAGTTTAGATCAGGCGGTTAACTTCATATAGGACGTAAAACATCAGTTAGATGGTAAATTAAAAAGAGCAACTACCAACTACCTAAAGATAAGTATCTGTTACTTGTAAGTTCTTACTTTTAGCAATTCCGTGTCCTTTTGTAGTATGTCAAAGAAGTCTAAGAAAACGACGTTTCTTTCGTTACACAAGTAGTACATGCCGAAATTGCATTCTTGTCCACTGATCGTGATCATTGTGAGGCCGAATTTTGACACAAACTTAAGGAGGTCCTGGCGAATACAAATTATTAGATTAGTAACATTTATAACAAAAAGAACGGCCCTAGATCGTCGTATCTACAATATGCTGACACTCTCTTTAATGTTAAAAAAAATCTTACCGCCATTAGTCCGCTTCTTTCGCTTGATATGACAATATTACAACCCTCCCCATTGGTTCTTGTTAAAATAATATCTGACACTTCGTATTCGTTATCGCTGCAGATATGGTCATCTTAAATAACATAAATAGTTTTACAGTTAAGTACTTGTTATCTGTAAGAATCTTTGAATGTAAAATAAACAGGAGAACTTTCTTATACCTTTTAACAGCGGAAACAAGGTGAGCAATTGCCGCTTCTCGCGGACAGTGCCGACAGTGGTGAATACTTCACAGTTGTTCGCCACGGCGATAGCTATCACTGCCTGGCCAAAAGCTCCGACACCATTCTCCACAAAGATGTTCATGCCAGGTAATAACTGGAACCTTTCAACCTACAAATAAAGTAAATTTAATTTTTTTCCCGAAAGTAACAGGTGAAAATTTCGTCCCATCACCACAGAAGAATGAACTATATCTGCAATATTATTATATTTTGAAAATCTCGCCAATAACTAGGTATATATGCCTCTGTTACTTATCATCAAACGCTGACCTGGTATATCCTTTAACCCATTAATGGCCAAAATGAAACCAGCAGCATATTTTACTCAAATCATTTATTTTATAATTATCGGTGATACAATTAAATACAAATGAAAGAAAAAAGTAATGTTTTTGTATTTTGAAAGGTTTTAGGGGGGTGTACTCGT
>DWNE01002865.1:0-17794 GCA_018249875.1 Cecropterus toxeus | reverse complement strand
GTTGTTATAGCGGCAACGGAAATACATCATTTGTGAAAATTACAGCTTTCTAGCTATCACGGTTTATGAGATACAGTTTGAAGACAGACAGACGGACAAACAGCGGAGTCTTAGTAATAAGGTCCCGTTTTACCCTTTGAGTACGGAACCCTAAAAATGTTTAATGGATTGTTGTCTTGAAATATATTCTCACATGAATTCGCAAGAAAATTGATGTGTGATTAAGTTTTAATTATACTCCTATTCGCATATCAATGTACAACCTTCCAGATGTACCTACTTAGGTATTACATTTGGTATGTAAAAGTATTTATAAAACTATTTAACATTAGGAAGAGGAATGATGGACGATTAAATAGGAAACTGGTTTTATTCCATGAACGTATCCTTTGGGTATATAATTTCCGTTCTGCCAATAATATTTCAAGCATAAACGATACACTGCTTTATGAAGAACTTTTAATTTTGCATTCGGTTCATTGCAATACATTTTCTACTACAGGATGATGATTTTATTGAACATTAATTATAATATTAAATTATTTATTTCAATTAATTAATTGATATTACTTTTAATTTCCATCGTTTTTAAAATAAATGTTTATATTTTAAGACACTTAAAACTATAAGAATGTACTTACAGATACGTGTGACATGAGGACTAAGTTACAACTTGTATATTATATGATAAACGTGTAAAATTAAACACTTCCTTCAGACATAACTTAGTAGCACTAGGACTAATGTAATTTCAAAGTTTTTAATTTGTAGCAAAGTATAGGTATATTTATTGTAATTCATATAATTTATATAAGTGGCCACGATCTAAGACTAGCCTTTGAATTATTATACTCATTACACGCCTAATATTATTATGAAACTTATATCTGAGCTTTATTTTAGTTCAAACGTTACAAAAGCAAAATGTCTGAGTACTTCTTGAGCTTTATATAATATAGAAATACAATGTTAAAATAAATAACCTTCAAGTTCTAACAGGGTTAGGTCGCAATTATGCAGCGTCCTGTATAAACAAACACGGCCGCCGTGGCAGTTGCATGGTGAACGGAGTAGCAGCTACCGATCATCGAGTGAAATATATAAATCGAGGCCTTATCATCTTCGGCGATCACCGTGGACGGCTGCGGCAGGCGGCCGAGACGTGAAATAAATATCCATTTCCATACTCAAATGCGGGCAGAAATGGAGTGCAGAGCGGGCGCAGGTCCCGTCAACGACGTCAGCCCCTCTCGCCACTTCCATCGACAGCTTCGCACCGCTGATCTATAACTCCTTATTATTATTTGAATGAGATCTATTGATCCCGAGGTGTGGAACTTGCGATCCGATCCGACGAAGATCATTTTGTTCGACTGGAACGACCGCTTTTGAACTAACTTGACGTTACAATGGCGAGCGGTGACGGCAATGATTTAAAATCTGTTAACAGGACGGTTCTCTTTTTAACGATTGGTATACAATTTCCATAAATGGTTTTTCCAGATGATCTCAGTATTCGAATGCATTACACATAATAAGGAATAACACGGTCACGGTGCTGCATAAAATGAAACATTCCCCATTCGAGTCCCGATACGGCATCGGGCGAACAATAGTATGAGGGATAATACCTGATAGTAAGAATGAAACTGAAATCCCCGCAGTAATCAAACGTCAGCTCATACCGCCCCATATTATCTCGACTAATTATCTCCTAACCACTGTCCGATGAGGAAAATATTCCGTTCAGATATCGATAAATACGTGGTACTTCGCGTTTATTGATAAAATATAAATTGATTCTAACAACATATGAATACGGCGTTGTTTAAATATCGTTTTAGATTTTTGCAACAGTGTAACAATTGTAAGTGGCCCACATATTTCGGTGACTAACCATCGTCATATGTAAGATTGCTCTCCATTGACACTGTAAGTAGTACGAAGCACTCGAGCCGAGTGTCCTGTGCCAATCATCGATGATAAAATAATAGGTCTTTGCAGGAAGCGTAGTTATTCGCAATGCCACGCCACCCGCCGCCCGCGCATAGGGGCTTTTAATCAACACTTTATTGTTTAATGACCCCTCGTCCGACTCGTAAATTAAAAGGGTGACGGCTCAAACCCTATTGACGAATGCGTAATATGTGAGCGGATTTAGACTGAATATTTGATGATAGATAATAGCAGCTATAGGTACCCTGCGTTTGGCATTCTCCGTCAGGGTCATCCAAAAAGGACGAGCATCGTTTGTTGCGCGTTTCTACGTGATTTGTAACCGATATAAATGATCTATGACTAGCGTTTGCGTGTATATTTCAAAATAATATATTGTTCACGCTTATCTCGCTAAACATTTTGAATTTTAGAATAAGGTGTTAAACATAGTGATTTATTTGAGAGACGGATGACTCGCAGGTATGGCTTCTGATTAATCGAATTAATATTTCAGTACTTTTTTTATAAATATGAAGTAGCAAACGAGCAAGCAGCCTACCTGATGGTAAGTGGTTACTGCCGCCAATGGACATATGTAAGCAACTGAATATAGAACAGGGGTTCTATCTGAAGTCGACCACAGATGCTTTGCTACTCACGAGGACTGAGATGGTCGCCTCATATAAAGGTGAGCCGGCAACCACACCCTTCCACCGAAACGCAAGAACTGCTTCACGCTAGAAATAGGTGTGGAGGTAGTAAGTACTTCCCCGGTCGAACTACATTGCTTCTCTACCTTACTTACTACCTTCCATTTAAGTTATGTTTTAATCCTTGTTATTTATTTAAAGTATTATCTACATAAGTTACATAACTACAAACCCGGTAGCATTTCACGACGTGTCCGATTACTAATATGACGTCAGCTGTTAAGGCTGGACTCACAGTTGCAATGTAAGGTAAACAAGTGTTAGCAAATATGAGTGGAGATTAAAGTAAGTCGAGTATAGGCGAACAAGTAAGCCGGCGTTGCGTGCGCCACGCTTGTGTAAATGCCTTTACCTTTCCTACTGAAAAACTATGGAGCGCAGTTACATTACTAAAAATATTAATTTTCATTTGTATTTTGTTACATTATTATACGAAAGATATTAAAATATATGTAATCCAACGTCAATATTAACAACAGCGAAAGCATGTAGAGAAGTAAATAAATAATTCACGTGAGACAAGAAAAATATTAAGAAGTGTAAGACAAAAAAATACCGTAAATCTAATGTTAAATTTTACATTACAATATAAGTTAAAAATATTACTTACACAATAAAATTTAACGCAACAACTTTAATTTTATAATTAAAATTATTTAAACGTTCACCTTCAAAAATAGGTATAAAAAAGAAGAAGAAACACTTTCTATACTGATAACCCTACACTAGGATTTTTAGACAAAGACGAATACACTATCACCCTGACACAGAACAGAATCTAAGCTCATCCTTCAAATGTCTGTCTGGCCGGGGATCGAACCAGGAATCCACTGCATGTCAGACCGGTATGGCTACTGCTCCGCCACGCAGGTCGTCATAAAAATAAAAATTTAGATATTAAGGCGACTCCATGCAGTCCCTGTACGGTATTAAAGGCATTTGATCCCTGACTTTTAATGCTTCACCCCCGGCATTAAAATTATGTGTATATTTGTATCACGCTCGATTGTAGGGCCTCGACTGTACACCGGCGGCCGACGAAACGAACACCGCTCGCCAAGGTCTTCTGTCCACTACTTGTACTGGTAGCATTTCATATAATTATGCAATTATATGTAAGATGTTTTGATAGAATTATAAATTTGATGACAATTTTGATGTTAACCGTATACATAATACAGTATGTAAATAATACAGTATATAATAGATATGTAGCTGTCTTACCTATAAATACATTCCTACTTCCCGCGTACTTATTTTTGAGATTTTATTTGCGCGGTTCCACCCGCGTATTTACGACGATTATGTG
This sequence comes from Cecropterus toxeus, assembly GCA_018249875.1. Classification (NCBI taxonomy): domain Eukaryota; kingdom Metazoa; phylum Arthropoda; class Insecta; order Lepidoptera; family Hesperiidae; genus Cecropterus; species Cecropterus toxeus. The sequence goes on along the minus strand of DWNE01002865.1, from coordinate 13,837 downwards.
TGATAATTATTATATGTGATAATCAAGAACATAGACTATTTCTGTGCTGAATTTCAGCGAAATCAGTCCAATAATTTTTATGTGTAAGAGTATTCAATACACACACATCATTACATTTTCGCATTTATATTATTAGTAACAAGTTCGATAATTAAAGTTTGATGTACGAAGGTTTTAAAGCTTCGAAGGTATTCATAATTACATAAAATATTTAAAGGTGCTTCATTGAATTAACCCTTTTAATAGATATTTATTAATAATAACAAAATGGCGATCAGCCCGTGGCGCTAATTACTCGGAACTTGATATCATTCATTAGAGGATCCCTAAATTATTGCGCCCAGCAAAATTCTTAATTATATCTCTTAAATTTCTAAGCAAAATGTAGCCCTAAGCGCCGCCGGGGCAGCAAAATGATATGTTTGTAAACAACGAAATTTTACAGTTAAACGTTAATTATACTTTTTGATAACATTTCGCGAACGGGTTGCGAGAGACGCTTGATTGGTTAATTTGATATCGCTGTCGAATTAACCTTAGGAATTGAATCACAATTAATTTTAGCATAATATTTTTATTATTTTAATACGAGGGTGGTGTTAATTTCAAATTCGGGTTTACTATACCGCCCTAACACCGCGATTGGTGCTGTACTAACACACAAATCTTTTCGACGAATTTACATTTTTCTCTTGTGATAATGCATATTACCGGATACGAAAATTTAAAATTATTGAAATTCTTCCTCCATACACATGTGAACAATGACGAACACAAACCTGTCTAGATTTCAAAGTATTAAGGAAAAAGTCAATAAAAAAATAAAACCTTAAGCTTTTTATCAAATCGTGATCTTTAAAACCTGTCAAAGTTCCACTGTACAAATTGTATATATCCAATATGGATTCACACTAACCCATACCCACTAACCCATACCCACTAACCCATACCTATCTTTACCAATTCACACCGAACAAGCATTGTGTAGTAGGTCTAGGCCCAGACGCCCAGACCCTTACGTCTAAGATAATTCGTATGTTGTGGTTAAGGATAAAAGTATGTATTTGTAACGCTTGAGTAGTGCTACATTTTTATATATACAACAACTAGTAGATTTAATATGTCCGTGATATGCAAGCGAAATTACATACCTGAAATTACATAGTTGGGCAGATGAGAGTCGTACATAATATAGTAACAAATCGTAATCTTATGATGCAACATCAATCCGATGAAGAACAACTATATGCATAAAGAAACAAAAAACACAATGTAAATAAAATAACATGTACCTAATACAATATATTTCAAGAAATAACAATGGATCACAAACATTGCATGATATTTTCACAGAAATTACTTAATGTTATGTCAAAACATATTTTAAAGTAAAACTTCTTCAAAATCAAGTTTCAAATCACAACTTTGCAATGTTGTGATTCGAAACTTGATGAAATGAAAATACGTTACGAAAGCAGTTGTCGGCGCTACCACTACATGGCACTGTATCCATTTCTGAATCACACTAACGATTTTTCGTAGCTTGTATACGAACTTAAGTTTGGTATATAACACACGCTTTCTACACTCATAGGCCCACACTAGGATTTTCTGCCGTGTCGTGGGTGCCACGGACACACAAAGACGAATACACAAACACCCAGACCCAGAACAGAAATCTAAACTCTTCATTAATATTTCAGTCTGGCCGGGAATCGAACCCGGGACCCACTGCGCGTCAGATAGGTATGGTGACCGCTCCGCCACGCGGGTCGTCAAATATATGCGAAATTAGATGCCACAAATGAGTAGCAGTGATTACTTAATCGATTAAAATAATAATAATAATCTTATCTATTTATATCCATCTTAATCTATCGTGACTACTTTTCAGATGTTTCACTTCTGGCGTGTGTGAATTCTACACCCTTTTTTGTTTTGGAAACCGATACCTAAGGAAATAAAATAAGAACGCCACCATTTTTACCCGACTGCGTCAGAAGGAGGGTAATGTTTTTCGATCGTATGTATGTTCATTTCTTTGACACGCGCTACAGCCCAAACGGCTTAACGGATTGTGACGTATGACATATCATTGGAATCGTCTCAGTTTGCACAGTGACATAGGCTATATAATTTTTAAAAGTAGTGCCTGGAAAAAGAAGAAAAAAGAGGGGTAGAACGATTTTTAAAAGCTTTTAATTAACTTGCAATGTTTGTAAGTATGTTTGGGTCAAATCTTCCAAGCTGAATTTAACCCACTTCTCAGTGCCCGATTGAGCTGAAATTTGGATTACACATTAAGTTCTGATGACAACGCAATTGTATGTAATCAATATTGTTGTAATTCCAAAATGGCGCCGCAACAAAATGGCGAAATACTTTTTTTTTTAACTATTACAACAATACAGGTATCAAATGAAAGCTAGTAAATACATCAATCCAAAAATATATATTATATATATTGTAATACTTTAACTTGACTATTTTTAAAACACTCATATAAGTGTTAAATTAAAAATATGACATTTTGAACCAAAATTTGTTTTAAGCTGTCGGGTTTTTTGTTTTAATGTAATGTAAAACAAATCTTCCTGTTCCATCATTTTAATATCTTACATAATCATGCTAAGGAAGTCACACAAGCTTATACGCGTAGTTGCAGGAACAAATTACACAGTTCATAAAACCGAGGTTAAACGGCAAGGTAACGTGTTAAAAGAGGAGCTCTTCGCCCTTCCAATTAGACGGATAATTACGGTGTTCAGTTCGGAGTTATTAATTTAATAAGTGGGGGAGGTCGGGTGACGCGTCAGGTGTGCGCCGTAGCGATGACACCGCCTTAATACACTAATAGGTCACCACATTATTTATTTATGGATAAACTGTCAGTGATTTGAAATAAGTAATATCGTTAAAAATATTAAAACAAAAACCCGATTGCTTTTTTAACGTTTTTTTATTCATAATGATACATATATTTCATTTAATTTTATACTCAATTTTTTGTCAACATTGTTAAGTAAAATTATCATAGTATACATATTTTTAGATTAGTGTATTTACTACCTTTCATTTAATACCCATAGCGTCGTAAAAGTAAAAAAAACGTCCCTCTCCTCTTTCCTCTATTTCCAGACGCCATTTTTTTAAAATTATATAGCCTATGTCACTCTGCAAACTGAGACAATTCTAATGATATGTCATACGTCACAATCCGTCAAGCCGTTTGGGTTGTAGCGCATGCCAAAGAAATGGACATACATACAAACAAACATACATACATACGCTCGAAAAACATTACCGTCCTTCTGACGCAGTCAGCTAAACATTCAATTAATTTGGATACAGAAATGTACATAGCTTGACTGCACAGTACATGCAGACCTCAATTAAGAAACTCATTAATACCTTTCAAACTTAGCAGGCAGTGAGTGGTCTGAACGAATAGTTCTATCCATTAGAGTGCTGTTTTATAGTGCAAGATAATTTATTGCAGTGGATTAAGACTTAACGTCTTATAAATGAGATTAGTTTTATAACACAAGATATGTCCCGCGGTTTAACTTTTTTATATTTAAACGTATAAGGCATACAGGCTACCTGAAAGTAGTCACCGCCCCTATGGTCATTTGCAACACCAGAGGACTCACAAAGCGATGAAGAGGTCTTTTGGCACCTTTTGAAAAACCCATGTCCAAGCATTCCGAGATTACCTCAGAACAAAGTTAGTTCCACAACTTGCACGTCCGTGACAAAAACGAGCGTGCTGACCGAACCGTGGAGGACCGCCACGAGTGTGGATAGAACTCATCTCTCAGCGAGTGGTGCGGTGGAGAAAAGGTGACGTAGACACCAGGTCATCCGTAGTTTTTATATTTTCAATCAAAATGATTTCGGTATTTTTGTTTTAATACAATTTTAACGGAAGGGCAAGAAAAATAAAAATATAGGGATTTCCAATATTACTTTTTGCTAATATAATTCTGCCGATGGACATCCGCAAGCAACTTCATATAGAGCAGGGGTTCGATCTGAAGCCGATCACAGATTTATTGCTACTCCAGAGGATTATCGTCTAATATAATTGAGCTGGCAATCACAGCGTTCCTACGACACTCAAGAATTATTTCACGCCAGAATTATTCTACGATTAAACTGCACTGGTTCTACCACCTGGAAGATTATAATATTTTTGGAGCCCTACCTAAATTTCACTGAGTTATAGCTTAACCTGAGGATTTTGCCTGGAATAAGTGATTTGCGTCGATACACATTTCTAAACAGCGTGTTCCCTAAAGCTAACCGAACTATTAAATTACTATAATAGAACCGAGATAGCCACAAAACCGCTACAGTACAACGAAGGGTTTGACACATTTGAAGTTATTTATGTGAAGGCGAAGTATAAATAGTAGGGAAGTGTTTCCACCAAACACGCCTCGGTACAGACAGATTAGCAAGTGAAATCTGCGCTCCTACAGTGAATCTCGGCCTTGACATGAAATAAAATAAAACGACTATAAATGGAAAACGAAGCGAACTATCGCCTGTCCTCTACTGACATGTTAGTTTGTTAGATTGTTCAGTTTGGAATGTAGCACTGTTTTTCAGCGTAATAATTTGTTACCATCCGAGACATTTCTGAAATATATTTTGGATAGCGTACTATAAGCATGCATCAATAACAACTCAATATTAGGTATAAAACTTAACTACTGTAATTGTTAGTATAGTAAATTTGAAGTCAGTAACTAAACTTCAAATACTACGTCTGCTTGAACTCTATTACAAATGCTTTGTTAGTACGCAGAACTAACTTTAATTTGCCTTCAATAAGTAATTCTCACTGCATAAATCAGCTATAGGTATGATGTTGTAATCACACCACAGCAAATTATGCCATATGTAAGTTATTGTAAAATTTTGCAACTAATGCAGTTATTTCTCCATTAAAATCTTCTTTCGGACGGTATAAAAAATATTACCCAGTTAATATTGTCCATAAAATAATAATAATAATATAATTACAAAATGGGAAATACAAATGTTACATACTAAAATAAATGAAAACCTGATGAATTTGCGTTTTCAATATTGCTTCATAATATGCATTTATCATTTATCATCATGTCATTATGAATTTTGGCGCTCAATCATATCTCAAAAATGCATAAATTATGTAAAATAAGTTAATATGTGGCATATCGCGTGCCAATTTATTTGTCATTTATAATCGAACACACAAACTCGAACACTTTAATACACGACCAATCGTTTCGCTTTCAAAGCCACCATACAAGCTCAATGTTCGCAAATAAACGGAAGAGGGAGACGGAAAGCGACAAAAAATCCGTGAAAGCCTTCTTTTTATTCTTACGGAGTTCCCAAAGGCTCTGATATCGCTACGTATTTGCCGAAACGTTTCAACGCCGGAGAATTTATGTGGAGTGGCTGCGACAATTCAGACTAATAGATTTTATTGTTTCTTGCAGCTTTTTGGTGTAATTTGTAGGGAGTTTGGCGATGCTCAATACGTCCTGAGTAGGAAAATAAAAAGGGTATCGGGCACTCGTTATTGGAAACATAAAAAGAGTTGATGCTTTTTTTAAGACTCGAATTTCAATCACGTTTTATTTATTTATAATAATTATGGTTTACTATTTGATCTATCAAAGGCTAGCAGGAGCATGTAAGCTACTTGATTTCGAGTGGAAGCTAAAATTCACACCACTCAACAAATGCAGTACGTACTTAATATAACGTTTTTATTAATATAGAATTTGGTTAATAGAGTGAATTTCTCTCTAACCAAAACATACTTTTTGCTGTACATACATTTTTTTTAAATAGAGTGATAAATGTATAGCAAAAAACGTGTATATCTTAATACAAGTGAATATCATTGTTAGTATAATAATGAACAACTAATGAACTAAAAAATATTCGGATCCGGATTCGATGTCCGGCCAAAAAAATACCTGAATGATTTAGATTTCTGGGTCTGGATCTAGATGTTTGTATTTGATGTGTTTGCAGCACCCACAACTTTTTAACTTTTTAAAGATCTCGGGGCTTATGTCTATATAGACCTAGGGAAATATTTCTTTCAGCGTTTTATGTATATATTTTTTGAATAGTCACGCGTATATACACCATTTTGTATATACGCGTGAACAAATATTTTTACAATACAATAAAATATTTTTAGCATTTTTATAAAAACCTACTTCCACTATCCTAGATAAGTTACCTACTATAGATGCTACTCTTTGACTTTCAAATGTCATGTTCAGACGTTCGAATGTAACGTATGCAGTCATGGAATTATGCACATAATTTACCATTCACCACGTAACTGGCGAGAAACTTGGTCTTGTAACAGTAACGGGAAATCTAGTTCAAATCAACGTATTACTTCTGGCACCGAAACGTTGGTTATAATAAATTCAGGTATATGTCCGTATCAATCTTCGGAACTATTTAGTTTATTTTTGAATTTATTATGAACCAAAATTAATTATTTATATGACTAGTAAATCTGTATTGTGATAGCTTTACAACTAAGGTGAAGCAATCACAATAAGCAAAATACTAAGTAGGTTAGATAGAAGCTTAGTCAATTTTCAAACGTGCTAGCAGAGTGCGTTATAATTGAAAATTTGCAAAGGGAGATCTCTCACCAGGTGAGGCGATTATGCATTGGAAACGACCGTGCTTCGATAGTCTGTGTTTGAGACTTTTATATGCAGAATATTAAGAAAATTTTAATAGCGCGATTCAGAATGTGGCGCCATCTCTTGATAAATTATGTGAATCCGCCACAATAACTGTAATTTTGTCCAATACAAGCTCGACAAATATGTTTATCGAGCTTGTATGAATCTGGTTACATTGTCAAAGCATGTGATGTTTAATTTATAGACAATACACAACCACATCAACGTCAATAATGATCTGACCTGATTGATTTTCCGGGAACACACTATGTGTTGAGTTCCGGGGATTCCTAGCTGATTCTGTTGATATTACATCGTCATAATCTGATTTCATTGATTTACCAGTAAAACAAAAACATAAACTAAACTACTAAACTAAACCTAAAATACCAGGTGGTAAATCCAATGTAGTTCGACCGGGGAAGTACCACCGTCGCACCTATTTTTAACGTGAAGCAGTTCTTGCGTTACAGTGCACATCTTACTCTACGAGAGTAGCAACGCATCTGCGATCGACTTCAGATAGAACAACTGTTCTGTATGAAGTTACTAGAAGTTACAGTACTTGGGCGGCAGTGGCCACTTACCATCCGGTGAACTCCATGCTCGTTCGCTACTTCAGTATGATAAAAAAACCTAGCTACATGACATTTTAACAAAAATAAACAAAGAAAGTGTTACATATGTTCGTTGGTTTACTTCACAAACTCGTAACACGATGCGGTTTCCCGCCGCAATCCCTGTAGATTGTTTAGAATGTTGCCTCAGGTTCTAGCCGGAATAGAATAAAATTTTAAAGCCGGTACACTTTTACACCTATATTTGATTTAACATCTAGTTTGTTTGTTATGCTCTAGTTTAGATATGTGAAATGGCATATAAATATAATGAATTCCTTATTATTCTTCAAGTGAATTTTATAGATCGTTGCCAACATAAGCCACGGATGAAATTTGGATGGGTAACCGCTAGTATATAAAATGCACGCTTTTGTTCTTACGTTTAATCTAGCTGAAGGCCATACGAGAGATTGAGTTTTACACGAGTTAGCCATTAGCCCATATCTCTTACTCCACCAATTAACGTCGGATTAGAATGACGGCGCATTCTTCATACCTTATTGTAGAGTTATCCGAACCCAGTAATGAATAAAGCTGTCAGAAGATAAAAGAGCAGTCATAATCAAAACGAATATTTATGATCAATGCATATGATTTACCCGACTACGTCAGAAGGAGGATAATGTTTTTCGAGCGTTTGTATGGGTGTATGTTTGTTCGTATGTCCATTTATTTGGCACGCGCTACAGCCCAAACTGCTTGACGGATTGGGACGTATGACATATCATTAGAATCGTCTTAGTGTGAATAGTGACATGAGCTATATAATTTTTAAAAATGGCGTCTTAAGATAAAGGAAAAAGGGGGAGGGATGATTTTTTTTACTATTACGACAATATGGATATCAAATGAAAGCTACTAAATAGACCCATGTAAAAGTATAAATATTGTAATACTTTTACTTCACTTTTCTTACAAAAACTCATATAAGCGTCAAATTCGTTTTAAGCAGTTCAGTATTTTGTTCTAATGTTTCAACGATGTTTTAGCGATATACTACGCTATTTAGTTACTAGGTTTAATAAACCCAGATGTTTTTATAAAATGAAAGTAGCAATTAAGCCCACTCAGCGCCAGTAGACGTCTGAAATCATCCCTAGATAAGATTAGAATCCTTCCTGAAGTATTTTTTTTTTATAAATTATGTATAGTAGCAAACGAGCAAGCAGCCCACCTGATGGTAAGTAGTTACTGCCGCCCATGTACATAGCTAAGCAACTTCATGTAGAACAGGAGTTCTATCTGAAGTCGACCACAAATGCGTTGCTACTTCCGAGGACTGAGATGGTCGCCTCATATAAAAGTAAACCGGCAACCACACCCTTCCACCGAAACGCAAGAACTGCTTTACGCTGGAAATAGGTATGGCGGTGGTACTTCCCCGGTCGAACTACACTGGTTCTACCACCTACCAAATGCCCATGTACAGTACCAGTCTGGTACTGTACATGGGCATCAAAGACGTTATTAGGTGGGGCGAATTAAAGTGAATTGCTTTCATAATATACAAAAAGATAAAAGAAGTTTTTAGTCTTTTGTATTATATATTATGAAAGTATATAAAAACATTGCAAAGACATTAAAAAGTGATGAATTGTACTAAAAAATGTAACATAAAAAGCAAAAGAATAAGCCACAAAAATCAAAAATAGAAATAACGATAAAAATAAATAAAGAAGTAAATAATTGAGGGAATGAAATAAAGATAAACAAAAAAGAAGGAAGAAGAAAAGTAAAGAAGACTACAGAAGATTAAAACCATGAAAACATCAAAGAAATTTAAAAAGATAAATAGAGAAATGGGATGTAGCAAATATTAAAAATGTATGTCCACAAGGCATACAAATTCCCTCGTAAATGGTCGCTGAGTAGAACCGCCCAGAGCTCTAACTGTACATACGCTTGACGATTTGCATTGACATAGATTCTAAAATTTATAGATGTGGCTCTTTGAATTACCGAAGCAGGACTTCGAAGTTCAAAGTGAGACGTAGTTTTGTTGAATATGTAGGGCAGACCAGAGTGAGGGTATTAAGGCGGTCAGTGCGTGAGTGTTTATGTGTTTTTCTAGGAAATCGATGTGGGTTATTTCATAAACGAACTTGCCAACATATTGGTAGACTGTTCATGTTGGATATAAATAAAATATACAGTTAAAACACATAAAAATACGTTTATATATGTTTTATAGGAAATAGAAAAAACATTCTCACATCTATCTCTCAATTATTTTCAATATCATCCCAGGAAGTGGTATATACTCGTAGCTTAAGTTCCATCCCCACCAACTGGACTTGTGGCGGTCACTTTTTGCCATTAACATGCGAGATGTGGAATGAACTTCAACCTCATATTCCCGGGATGCTATAGCATGGGGTTTTTTAAAGGTGCAAAAAGCCTTCTCATTCTAAACTCAACGATGCATTAGCGACTCCTCTGAGGTAGCAATATACCATGTTTGACGACTCGCGTGGCGGAGCGTTCACCATACCGGTACGACACGCAGAGGGTTCCAGGTTCGATCGCCGGCAAGGCAGGCATTATCGGAATGATGGATCTAATTTCTGTTTTAGGTCTGGGTGTTTGTGTATTCGTCTTTGTATGTGTCCATGGCACATACGACGGGAGAAAATCCTAGTGTAGCGCTATGAGTGTAGAAAGTGTTATTATTGTTATTATATACCATAGACGATTGATATTAAAATATAATAAGCTAGCTGTGCTACGCAGTTTCAACCGCGTTTATCAGAGAACAATCTATTAAAAATAAACAAACAAAGTGTGATGTTATATAACCTAAAGTCTTCCACGATAAATTTACTATTCGACACAAAAATAAATTTTCAATTCGAACCAGTAGTTCCTGAGATTCGCGTTCAATCAAACAAACTCTACTGCTTTATAATATTAGTATAGACTAGTATAGATTATGTCGAAATATTATTCAGTTGGTCTCTTCAATATAGTTTAGGTCATTGTATGTTAGACACACAGTCCTGATTGCGATGGGAGCATATGTGTACCGTTGTGAGTGTTGGGAGCCATGATTAGGGTTTCGAACTAATCCATATTTAAACTTGTAAGCATTTTGTAGTTCCACGATTAGCTACTGATGGTTTTGGATTTTGTTACGTAAAAATATGTAGCTTTATCGTAGTGAAAATCTAATGGAAACTTGACTTTTCAATCGAAGATCCGAGGTTGGAATACCACTGATTTTTCAAAAATTATGGGCGTTTTAGAAATTAGTTATCACTCCTTTACGGTGCATGAAACATTGTGATGAAATCTAAGTACCGGAATAATCTTATAAAAATCGTGAATAAATCTTCATCTTCATTCGAAAAAAAGAATTCTCAAAGATGGTTAAGTCTACCAATTCGGATTTGGCCAGCGCGGTGGACTATGGCTTGAATCTCTCTCATAGTGAGAGAAGACCCATGTCCAGTGGTTACAATAATGGGTTGACGACGATATGCAGTTCACCTGATAGTAAGTGGTTACTGCCGCCAATGGACATATATAAGCAACTTCATATAGAACAGGGGTTCTATCTGAAGTCGATCACACATGCGTTGCTACTCTCAAGGACTCGTCGGTCGCCTCAATACACAAACAATACTCATTATAAGGATTTTATAACAATGTATGTAGTTAAGTAATTATCTTCGGGAACAATATATCACGAAAAACTCATTTACTTCAAATTCAGTAGGAAAACACTGAATGGGTCTTTTGGAATACTTCCAACAATGAGCAAAGTTATTTTGGGCTGTTTTCTTAACTTTAATTGTATTTTACTTTTATGGAAAAGCATTTTAGGGAAATTGTCTTCGCGTTTATTACATTCTTTAATTAGTTTATTAGTTAATTAAATTAGAGACTGTGTTACTTATAAAGTTGTTTTAAAGTAAATTCAATATAAATTGAAAAACAATAAATCAATTTATAGGTCTATTTCTAGGTATATACTACCGCGCTGGCCAAGTGAGGATTGATAGACTTTACAAAGTTTTGAAAAACTTTATTTAAAGAACTTACACCGCTTGGCCACGAAATATTCGGGCACTTAAGCGTCAGCGTTGAAGCGTATCTTGGCAAATTTTGCTACAATTTTCGCCCAAATTTTGTGGCCTCTTTTCTGTAAAAAAACAAATGTTTGTCTTAAGCCTAAACAATACCTAAGTGCAATAATTTAGTGTGATACTCGTACAAACAAGAAGCTGCTTTATGTGTTATAAAATAAACTCATAATGTATTTCCCTAAACCGTTTCTTTTACAAATTAAAGGCTTCTATCAAGAAACATTAAAAAATGACCGCTCAAGGACCTGATAAACAATGGACTAATTCTTCAAGTTTCAGGAATTTATAATAAAAACAACATTCCGTATTGTTTCTCGGTTACACAAAAAAGCTATTGTTTTTCATTTAGATATTACTTCTTATAAATTCGAAGGCGTAGTTGGTGTACGGACAAAACTGTTGGTATCTCGGTTCAAATCTTTTGTTCAGGCCCAAACGGGGAATAGGGCTGCGAGTAAAAATAAAATACAAATTAATAACAAATTTTGATGTGAAACATAACCTATTTATTTTAGCGCCATCTGTTACACTTTTTCGGAATTATTAAGTATCGAAGAAAATTAAGCGGGTTGCGGTGTTAGTTCGACTTAGTGCGGGGTACTGTTTGTAGATGGCGTTATTTTTAATATGCTATATATTTAGTTCCTGTCGAACGCGATGTTTCACATCTGCCAGGCGTCCAGAGACGCCTATTTTCTTGTATAATACGGAAGTAGGAAACGAGGGTATAGTCCACCTGATAGTAAGTTACCACTGTCTCTCATAAACATCTGTAATCAACCTCTGATATAATCAGAACCTTACTTAACGTTAGCATCAGATGCGTTGATACCGCTGAGGACTAAGTTGGAATTCCCCAGATACTCGTAAATATGGCTCCCTAAATACAGGGATAATGCATATCAGGTTAGACGCATAAAATGTTCCTGGGCGGCAGTGACCACTTTCTATTTACTACTTCTAAAGTATACTTTGCTTTGCTACTTTCATTATATATATTTCCTACTTGTAAAATATAAAAAAATGTAGTAAAACTCTTTTTGGTAATACCTACACGATTGGCATCATTCAACTTTATAGTAGTTATGAAGCTATTGTACTTAGGTTAAATAGAGATACATCAAGAGTAGTTTTAATTTAATTCCCAGAATCAGAACGCATGTTTGACAGGCATCGACTAGAATGCTTTCTTTTTTAGAGATCTTTTCTAAGTAGGCTGAAAGTATACTGGATTACAGTAACAACTACCATTAAATAAATGAAATATTCGTTTGTTACTACATTTTGTACATAAACATGTTTTAATAAGGAAACATAATTTAACATTTTAATAATTGCTTTTTATTTTTTATTTATGAATTTCACTTGTAATTCTCTTTAATTACGATATTTATAAATTTGTGACAGCCCTATTGAAAAGGAAGCCAATGGTAGCGGGCTCCATTCAAAAAATGAGCCCCAAGCAATTATTGTAGCATCTAACAATGAGTTCTCATTGTTTGTGCCAAGGAACTTCCCGATGAGTTCGTGAGTTGTGGCTGCTCTTCCGGAAGTTAATTCGAAAATAACGGACGTAGGATATGTGGTTCAAAAATCATGCAATTATTTATAATAAACGTTTTATTCGCTATTAATGTAACTTATAAACATGCGGCTAGACATGCGGCATGATCCAGAACAGATATTTTAATTACATCATTTAGAAATATCTATCTGGGGATCGAACCTGGAACTTACTGCGTGTTAGTTCCGAGTGTAACCGCTTAACTGGTTGTTTAAATCTTCATAATATTGGAAGTAGCCTTTCCTCTAATGGTAAGTCGTTACAGTCTTTCTGTAACCAATAGCGAATAGAATTTAAAATCGGTGAAGCGAAGACGGCGTCGGGTGTCGCAAAAGGTTTGAAGATTTCATCCTCGAGAACAAAAAAATGCCTCTTCTAGATAAAGCTGTATCTTTAACTTGATGAAATTTGAATTGTGTGGTTATTAGTAGATACAAAATAGCGTAATATTACATATAAATGTATACATTATCCAATCAGCTTTAAATCCCAGTATAGATGCTATGTTTAAAAGTAATTCAATTTATTTGTATTTCCTTAACAAATAGGTCCAATAATTAGTGGGTTCACTTAATCTATTAACGATTCAGGCGGCGTGCGCTTAAGTGAATCTTCGTGTACAGAGTTTGGGAACCAGTGGCAATTGAGATTGATGTTCAGTAATTACGTTCGATGGGTAACGAACGTATTACTAGGTAGGTATTACTAGGTTGAATGACACTGGTAGCTTAGTGGTTTTGATTCGCGTTACTAGGTAGGTATTACTAGGTTGAATGGACGCTGGTAGCTTAGTGGTTTTGATTCGCGTTACTAGGTAGGTATTACTAGGTTGAATGACACTGGTAGCTT
>DWNE01002864.1:0-17797 GCA_018249875.1 Cecropterus toxeus | reverse complement strand
TCGAGAATATCGGAGTGTTATCGACGTCTCATCGACGGGACAGGTGGCGTGGAATAATGCAACGTAACGGTGGAGTACGATGTGTACCGAATACGGTACATTTCGCTGGTATGTGAGAGTAGTGACGGAACTGAAAACTAAATATGCCATACGATCATAAATCTTTGATATATATATTTTTAATTATACGATAAATTTTCCTTTAATCTGTAAAGTCAAACCCTCAATAAATCATTTATATATTATTTGGAGAAATGCACTAAAACATTTATAAAGAATTTTAAAAACGCCATTCTGCAAAATCAATAATTTTGAGTTGCGTCAATATTCTCGCATACCAGCACCCTGTTCTGTATAAAGTTGCTTACAGATGTCCATAGGCAGCAGTGGCCATTTACCATCAGGTGGACTGCATGTTTGCTTCAATCTTAAAAATAGGAAATAAATTACCACTACAATTTAATTACTTCGATTTTTAAGTGGAATTCAAATGATTTTATCAGAATTTGTTTATTAATTTTTTACATAAACAAGTCAAGGAAGTTACCATTAACATCCAAGGTTATTAAAATTATTAAGCAAAACAACTGTTTTAATTATAAATTGATGAATTGTATATTGCCTTTGTAAAACTAGTTTGAATGTATTTGTGTCTCTGTAGTTCCAGGATCAGAATTGGCCCTCAGTATCCCCTGTCCATTGTAAGCATCATACCGTATTATAAAGGTACATCATAAGTACATTGTATTATGAAGGTTTCCCCCTCGTTACAAAAAAAACAAAGGATGAATGTTTGAATAAACCGTTTTTCTTCTCTTGTGTTATGTCAGATTGTGTTGCACATACCATCAGATGGATGTTTAAGCTTTATGTTTTAATTAAATTAAAATATTAAAAATTAAAAGACATTTAACCATAGCGGAGTTAAAGCACTAGTTCCAATTCTGAATAATATAATGAGGGTAAAATTGCTTTTTTAATTTAAAGTTTTTAATTTTGAATTAATTGATGTGGGTGATATGTCTGTAGAAGGTAGTTTTTTACAAATGGATAACAAAAAAAATTGAAAAATTCAATAACTTGTTCTTTGAAAATAAAATTACATTGTTCTCAGAATTTTTTATTTCAATTGAATGCATTTTTATATTAAATAAATATATTTATAGACAATTTATAGGCGATTTTATAGTCAAATACTGATAGCAAGAAAAAACACAAAAAAAAGTGTTGAGCCACTTTTGACAGACGAATTCGGTCAAAATTAGAAAGTAAGTGAATGGCTACTTTCAGATAGACGTAAACGATCCATAAAATTAATTGTTCACTATGTGGTAGCACTACGTAATAAAAATAAATAAATAATCATATCTTTTACTAGAATATTCTTCAATTGCTTAAAACTTTTTTTATTAGTATAATGATAAAACGACTTTTTTATTGTGGATACCACTTTATCTAGTTATTTAAGCAAAGCATTAACATTTAGATAAGCGAGTAAAAAATGCAAAAACTTTTTTAACGTAACATAGAAATAACTTACGCAATGCTGTATAATGGAATACAGATGATAATTCCTTGGAATTCTAACATTTTTAAAACACCACTAATTCAAACGGTTTGACACAAATAGGGCTTGCTGTTAACGAATAATACTATATAGTTATCACTGTTTCTACAGCTTATAAGGTAATGGAACTACTGTTAGTTTTCAAGTTATATCGCTAAACAAAAACTAAGCAGTCATAAATGAAAATTAAAAAAATAATCTCTGTGACACTAACGTAGCCATGGAGGTATTAAATTGAATAATCGGATAACTTGAAGTTTAACGAATTAAATTAATATTTTATGTATTTATACGAAACTAATTTATGTAATTCGATGATTTCGAATAATTTCGATGTTCAAACTCACGGTTCGCTCGCGCACAAGTTAAAACTTTGACATTGACAATTTGTCACCGGGTCACCGCAATGCCGCATGGCATAACGGCATTGATATAACTCGGACAGAGGGCTTTTTGCACGTTTTATACTTGCATTACGCATTGCATTTACTTCGCATAAAGGCGTACTACATACATACAGTACATACATACGTTGACGTAAAATGGTCTTTGGCCGCAAATCGTTTACATAGCAATTAAATATGCAGTCGTTTTAATCATTATAACTGCACTTAGAAAAAAAAGTAATTGTAAAACAATTACAGGAAAACGCGAATAGTTGTATTCTATCAAATCGTTTATTAATATAGAATTTATAATATTTACTTAAATACAGACATAAATAAACCGCAGCATGGCTGTTTTTACGCATGATGCTTCTGGATACAGTAATCCAAAGTAATAACTAATAATAAAATAGTTTTATTTGATTTTTATTTCATTTAATTATATTGATAGAAGGTTATTTTAAATAAGAGAAAATCTATGACACTCCATCAGCTCTTCTAGACAATTTCGATATTATTTAAGTCTCTTTATTCAATTTTCTTTAGTCTTTTTGACATAAAACGGGTTTATGGTATGAACAGGCAATAGAGTTTTTGTATCAAAAACTTTCAAATATGGCTCAACGTAACACCGTATTTCCAAAAATTCTGTTGTAATTATTTCGTTTTTTAATTTACCTGCCTTCATAATATCTTCCACTTTCGGCGCCCAAAAATAATGTTTTCCATATTCTTTTGCGTAGTTTGCTATAATATTGCCAATTAGTTGTGCTGCATAATTAATTTTAACTAGCATTATAATCTTCATTGCGTTTAGTTCTATTGTAATTGATTGTCCTGGTGCAATAAATATATCACCAATATTTGACACTCCAAATGGTATAAAAACACTTTGGAAGCTGCTATTTCTCCATGTGTTTTGATATGTAAAATTTTCACTTCCGTAAATCATATTAATGTTATAGAAAACATTAAGTTCTGATAACCCTGCAGTAGACCATGACGACGAAACAGTATGTTCAACAACTTCTTTTAAACCGACTTTCTTCATTATTTTTCCTGACGTGTTATTAAGAATGTTAAACCTTTTAATAGTAGCATTTTCATTTATAATTTCTGTGATTTGAGCACTTTTGACATGAACATTTGTCGTTACTTGCATCCAGCTGTGGTCCTTAAACAAATTATGATAAGGTGTAGGATCCTTCAGAAATACGTCCTGTGGGAATTTACCCAGTTCAACCCGAACTCCTCGTTTTAAATTTACGTCACTGATATTAAACGCATTTATTTCTTTATCCGTAAGAAGCGTGTTAACCGAACCAGTGTGAGAGACCCACGAATTTTTTATACTTGAAGCTGTTCGCACATTTATTTGTAACTTTGAATTACAACTTGTTATTGTAAAAAGTAACACCACTACGCAACCATATATCATTTTAAACTACACTTATTGATTTTCAAATATACACTCATTAGAAACAGTTTTTATTGCTTATAATTATTTACAAGAGTTTGTTTGTGCTCTAACAAGATGATAAAATGGCGATAATGAAATACTATGAAGTGTAATATAATCTTAACTCGCAGTTATCCATGACATGAGTATTTTTATTATATATACGTCACAGAGTACAGTTACATATGAGAGTAGTACGTCTATGTTATCTTTATAAACATTGGAATATTTTGTTCAGTAAATTGCAAAGTGTGTTACGTATTTGAACAGTGTTTTTCAAAGTGTGGATTTGACCCTCGACCCCTTAAGAAGACACTATACCCTCATGGAGATCACGAAGACAGATTAAAAAAGAAAAGAAATCCACGATAAATGATAAATATATTTTTGTTGTTTATACTCGTTTTCGTCACATTAATAAAATTTTAATTAAAACGTAACGTAAACGTTTGATGATGTCATATAAGTCTGGTTTATGTGCTTAATTGTTTTAAATCAAAAGGCAAACAATCATAGAAAAAACATTACCCTCCTTCTGTCGCAGTCGGTAATTAATTAAAATAATACTCTGAATTAATATGTATATTATATAATGAAATAATAGTTCCAAATAACTGACATACATACATTGGATTTGGATAAAATTTAGCACACAGATATTTTATGGCCTAAATCAACACATAGGATACTAATTACCGTGGTACATGACCCAAGCAGGCAAAGCCGGGGAAAAAAGTGTATAATAAACCTAATACCGTTCACATTTTTGTTAAAAGTATTTCCTGTAATAGAATTAGGATGCATCCATCACTATCACTATCATAGTATAGAACAAAGTCGCTTCCCGCTGTCTGTCTGTCCCTATGTATGCTATGTATGTATCTTTAAAACTACCCAACGGATTTTAATGCGGTTTTGTTTAATAGATAGGGTGTTTTTTTGGAAATAGCAAATAGCAAGCAGCCCACCTGATGGTAAGTGCTACTGCCGCCCATGGATATATGTAAACAACTTGATATAGAACAAGGGTTCTATCTGAAGTCGACCACAGATGCGTTAACACTCCCGAGGTCTGAGATGGTCGCCTCATATAAAAGTGAGCCGGCAACCAAATTTCATTCGAGAGGAATGTTTATATGAAGAAGGTTTTGCATAATATAGTAGAGAAACGGATAATTTTAGAGATTTCTAATGTGATGTCGGATAAAAACATTGTCTAATGACAAAAAAGCTGTGTATGTTGTATATAAAGACATTCTGTAGTATATTTAGTGTTGTATATGATCCTACTCTATATAGTGGTTGCTGGTAAATAATATTATATTGTCTGAAACAATAAGTTTAATTGTTCTTAATCTTTGCCCTGTAGGTAAATATTCATTTAACATACGTGCAAAAACGTTTTCTCGTATTTCCAAAGTGGTAGAACTAGTATGGTCCGCGGTCAGGTACTACCGCCATACCTATTTCCAGCGTGAAGCAATTGCGTTTCGGTGGAAGGGTTTGATTACCAGCTAAGTTTGGTATGAGACGAACATTAAGACGACGATTCCCGATGATTAAGAAATCGTCGGGAGTAGCAACACATCCGTGATTGAATTCAAACAAAACTTCTGTTCTATATGAAGTTGCTAGCACATGTCCATGGACGGAAGTTGCTATTTACCATCAGGTGGTCTGCATACTCGTTTATTTCTTGCATCTCGTAAAATATAAAAAAATGTAATACAAATTAAACCAACAGCAGCGTCTAATATCAAGGTTTGTATTACAGAGATATTTATTTCGGATATCTGTAATCATCCTCTGATAAGTATAGTCTTACATGAGGTTAGCCACAGATACGTTGGTACCCCTGAGGACTAAGCCGGAACGCCTCGGGTAGGTATGTCTCCCTTACCACACCCTTCAGATCAGAACACAGCATCGCTTAAAACTGCTGTTATTAAGTTATCCGATAGTTTCGGTTACGGATACCAAGCTCCATATCAAGCTCCATATCAAACCTGGTTTAAACCTGGTTTACAAGCATTTGCTGTAAATTATATATTCATATTTTCAGTTAAACAACCAATTCGCAGCATCTTTACTACATTTAGTTTTAGTAGATATGTTATCTTTGTGTTAAAAGTTCAAGTTGAATCCACACAGACTAATAACATTAAAGTTAATTAAAATTAGAGCAAAAAAGAGAGAAAGAAAAACCGTTTATAGACTTAAAAATAGAGGTAAAAATAAAATGTACTAATTAAATAAATCATTATAAACAACCTGACCGCTTAAGCATAATTTAATGCTGGATTTACATATTTGTGTGCAAGCTACTTTGTGTGTGAGTAAGTGGGTGTGTTTATCTGTATCTCTCTTACTCTCTCTCTCTCTCTCTTTCTCTGTTTGTGTGTTTTGCGTGGGTATGTGTACGTATATACTATAAGTTAAATGCATAAATAAATATAATGTTAACAGAACACACTACAGTGCGCTGATAGCATTATTGCCATTTTAACCTAGTTATTTCCGTTTCCTTGATAATTTATTTATTCATTACGGTATATTATACTTGCTAAACATATGCTTTGTGGGCCTCAGTCTGATTTTAATTATTTGGGAAATAAATGAAAGTACATATTTTTCTTCTGGATATAGGTTATTAGAGGACGTAACGTCTTTAACGTCTATGTTTTGTTGTCATCAAACTTGCACAGATTTCAAATGCAAATATGTTTATTGTGCTACAGTATGTACAAATTAGTAACATCTTTAAAAACATTAAAACAAAAATCCGACTGATTAAAACGAAATTTTTGTTCATAATGATATATATTTAATCTAACACTTATATGAGTTTTTGTTAAAATAGTCAAATAAAAAAGTTAAAATAAATATATATATTGTTAGATTGGTCTATTTACTAGCTTTCATTTGAATACGGGTACATATTATAATAATAGTAAAAAAAATCTTCCCTTCCTCCCTTTTTCCTTTAATTCAAGAACTATTTTTTTTTAATTACGTAGCCTATGTCACTTTCCAAAACTGAAATGATTATAATAATATGTCATACCTCACAATCCGTCAAGCCGTTTAGGCTGTAGCGCGTGCTAAAGAAATGGACATACATACATATATAAGCTAGAAAAACACTACTCTCCTTCTGACGCAGTCGGGTAATTAGAAATAAGTAAATTTAATATCTGTGCCAGGATGCCCTGCTCTTCCGTATCTTACAAAACTATTAAGTTTTTTATCTACAATGAAATTTATTTTATTCTATGATATTAATAATACTGTAATAATTTAAGAATAACATACAATAATAAATAGAACAGAAATAATGTACCTTTATAAATTTAAACTAAATTTCATTACTCTGTCACAATTTACTGTTTTTTAATAATGATAAGGAGGTTAAGCTCATATATGTATGTCCCGGAACAATATATATTTTACCGCCATTCAATAAAGTTTAAACACAAAAATGAAAATTAGAGATCTAATTATTTTCATTTTGTTACTAAAAGCAATAAATGCTAAAATAAATATAGACATCAGTGCTGCTAAAAGCGCTAGTGATATGACCATAAATTTCACGATGTAAAAGTTGTTACCGATCACGAAGTTGAACTGTTTGGACTCGGCGATGACACCATTTCTGAAGCAGTTCAACTTCATTACGGTACAAAACCCAGAAATGTTTTCTTAAAAAGCCCTACCCCTTGGGGAGATCTCTACAAAACGTATCAATGGGAGGAAGTTTCCAGAGTTTTATCGATAAAATCAGCAACAGTAAAGAACGTATGTAGTGAAGCAACCGACGGTAATAATGTCTCAGGACTTCGAAAACTCGTTTAATAACACGATAAGAGTGAATACAGGTATGAGTCAAACTGTAGAAAATACGGTGACAACAACATGGACACGAAACACAGAAATTGTTGTATCACAAGAGGTCGAATATGGTTTGAATGTGTTATTTGCTAAAGCTACTGGTACCACAGGATTTTCTTACACCTCCAGTTGGGGAGAGAGTGAAGAGAAATCTGAAACGGTGACAATAGGTACCAGCGCTGGAATGGAGACAGAATTGAAGCCGGGGCAAGCTGCAACAGCCGTACTTTCAGCAAACAGAGGATATTTGGAAATTGAAGTCGTTTATCAGGCAACACTGAGAGGCTACGTGGCAGTTAATTTCAAGAAAAAGCTAAGAGGTCATCATTTCTGGTTTCCATCAATTGATACTGTGATGAAGAAAGGTGGTTTGGTAAACGAAAGGACTGCAGTAGAAGTGATCAAAATCGGGTACTACACTGATGCGTCTTTGAAAGTGTATGACAAAGAGTCTGGGTTACCATTATAAATAAAAAAGTAGGTAAATAAAGTTTTTGAATCATGTAATGTATTTCTTCACCGTCGTCCTTTATTAGTCCTTTAGAAGGTTGACCAAAAGAAGGATTGTTATATTTTTATCATATAGATCATCGTTGTAGAGATTGTAAAAATATCTTTGTGAGCGCCAAATTAGCTTTTTAAGCCGCGACCCCCTATATAGAGGCTTTGCGACCCCTATCGCGACACTTTGAAAAACACTGGCCAAGATTATAGTCAACGATAGTCAAATGCATGCTAGAACGGAAATCTTCGATCAAATTATTTGATCGAAGACTGAAGTAAATACATTATGAATGTTGGAACAGCCTGGATTTCAAAGGCATGGCATTGGTACCTTCCCAGTCGAACCATCGTTATACCAACCTTACGTGACTTGTCTAACATATAACAATAACTTCAGTATGGTCAACTGCCTTTTCAGAACAATCCTTCAATACGTCACAATGCAGTCAGCTAACATTACATAATGATGTATCGATTTACTCATTAGTTTAATGGACCAGCTGTGATCAGGCCACGCACGATACTCGGTGTCCTTAAACGGCTAATGAGGGCTGGGTTCACTGTTAGTTTAACTAGAGGTTAACTTCTAATTAACTTATGGTTAAGCATTAGACTTTGTAAAGTGCTGGTTACGTTGCGAGTTCAACTATGGGGTATCTTATGATTAAGTGTAACTCGGACAACTCGGTTTAGGCTGTTTTTTTATCGATCACAGATGCGTAGCTACTCCCGAGGATTAAGATGGTCGCCTCATACGTAAGTGAGCCGGCAACCACACCTTTCCATTGAAACGCAAGAACTGCTTCACGCTAGAAGTAGGTATGGCGGTGGTACACCCCGGTCGAACTACTTCGGTTCTACCGCCTGTCAAACCTTCTGTTTTGTGGAAGCCTAAAGGAAAAATGGAAAGAATATGAACTACAGAAATACAGATACAACTAAAGATCAATTGATCTATACAAGTTTTTAATAAATAAAGTATTCTTTTATAAATATTCATAAAATATGTAGGTGAAATAATGGAATTTAGTTTTTATCCTAAACCTAACATGTAAGTAATTTTCAACAACAAATCCAAAAAGACGAGTTTATTTATTTTTTATTTGATTCATTCTTTACCGCAAATTACTGCATTAAGTGTGTTTCCTCTGAATGAGATAAGAGCGTAAACGTTAAGGGCTAGTTGGTAGATGCAAGAGAATGGAGAAATTAATAGTTAATCATCCGTAGATAGATAGATAGATAGATAGATAGATAGAACTATATGGTGACACTGGCCCTTTTTTGTGCATGAACATGAACATCCCAAACAATTGATAGAGCCTAACGAAGACAAACTATGCAATTGAAACCCGTAACCATAACATGTACTTAGTCAAAATTTGGCGCATGTGTAGATTAAGGCTTTTCGTTTAGGGTTCAGAACGATCAACTGGAGGTTTAAAAAAAAATATGACAAATAAATAGGTCTCATAATGGAAAATTTCAGACTTGAGGGGGGAGGGGAAGAAAGTTCCTACTAATGAAAGGTCCGTTAACTATTTTAATTTCTGGGCTTAAACCCATAGTCCCTCCCGATGAATTTGCTATCGCGTTAACGAACCGTTGAAAACGCCGGTTCCGGGATTGATCCCCGACTAGACAGACATCTGAATGATGAATTTAAATTTTGTTCTGGGTCTGGGTGTTTTTGTGTGTCCATGGTACCCACGACACAGGAGAAAATCCTAGTGTGGGCATATGAGTGTATAAAGCGGCTTATAGGTACACTACCAAGCAACTACCGCTGGTTCGACTCTAGAGGCACCATTGTCACACATTTTCGGATCCAACATAGTTTTTACTTAGTCCTAACGGGTAGCAACGCGTGTATGGTGAACCTCAGGGAAGACTGATCTTATCTGGGGATGATTATATATATGAATATTATTGGGTATTTACCATTAAAAAACTTTTAACAAAAAATTCGAAACCGACTTACATGTCACCAAAAAGCAATAAAATAATTTAAATATATATTGGTTTCTTACATACACAGTACATAGTGCATAGTTCCGAAGACTGCGCTTAACATATTTTGTTAGATTATCGAATCTATGTCCTACAAGTATATGAGCGACTTCACAACTATGTATAAATATCCTCTTTTTTCACCTTTTTGACTTTTTTATCAGATTGAAGTAGAAAACGAGCATGCAGTCCACCTGATGGTAAGTGGTAACTGCCGCCCATGGATATTTGTAAGCAACTTCACATAGAACAGGAGTTCTATCTGAAGTCAATCACATATGCGTTGCTACTCCCGAGGACTAAGTCGCCTCATAATTATACAAGTGAGAATTTTGTATTGTACAATCTTTTCTTTTAACATTAAAACCATTGATAAATAATTATTTTTTTTTACGAATAGTCCAAAAGTATTGCCTTCTGTTGATCGAAGAGTACCTATAGGATGTATAAACGTAGTCAAATCATTATTAATGCTATTTCCACAGGAAATTTTATGGTGTACATTCTCACGTGGACGACAATGGGTAATTTAAGTAACGTCAGCGTAGATTGGGTGTTTATTACAGTGTTGCAATCGAAAACCCATAGTACATTAGTAGTTGGGTGGAGCATAATAGACTGATCATGATCATCAATCACGGGATAGTCTTTTTAGGGTTCTGTACCCAAAGGGTAATAACGGGACCCTATTATTAAGACTGACGTTCGTCTGTCACCAGGCTGTATTATGATATGCTATGCCATGATAGCTAGACAGTTGAAATTTTCACAGATGATGGATTTCTATTGCCGCTATAACAATGCTAAAAACAGAATAAAATATATATTATTAGAGGAGTTCCCATACACAAACGAGATTTTTTGCCGTTTTTAATATATAATGTCACGGAACCGACTTGCACTTGGCCGATTTTTTACATTTTGTGTAAGTATGCGCAGTTTTGCCACAATCGTCGATCTTTTAAGATTCAAATGGGGAAGCGATGTAATGAACGAATGAAAGTACATGAATCACAATGAAATGTCATGTGATTTATTTAACGTTTCTCTGTATTGTGTGTTGAATCAACATCGGCTTGACTATACGGACGTAGCAGCACAATTTGATACAAAGACTCAAATCAATGAATCAATATAATTTCGCATGCATCTTGGATAAATAAAAAAGGAATAGTCCACCACACTGACCATCATCATAGGCATCAGGAGTCCTCATATACCTCATATTTTAAGGAGCTTTCAGGCATATATGTACCTAGCATTACTCACGAAAAATGCTTTATGTAAAAACTTAGGTAATTCTACTTAGTATTGAGATTCTCTTGGTAACTTAATTTTAAAAATTTGTACTAGGCAAGTCCCATCCATGTGTTCGGCCCGGATGTTCCGATCCGGTGGTAGTGTAAGAAAAAATATTGTAACCCACAATTAGTAACTGCCCCCGTAGGCCTAAGCAAAATATTTCATTTCATTTCTTATTATCCCATCTTCTTTTTGTAATAAACAGTTAGGATTTGGATCCCAAAAATAAAACAATAAAATTAAACTTAAAGGTAATAAATGGTATCATGTCTATAAAATTAAGAGGACATAGGCAATATATGATATACATTCAGATCGACGATTTGAAGATGTACCAAACAATACGAATCACATGTCGACACTTTGAAGGCTTTACATACAATAAACCTTTCAATACACTGGTATAACATAACCACCATAACGCCTTATTCCTTGAACATAAGTGTCAAAATGCAATGGCAAATTGTTTGTGATTAGAAGATGTAAGTTGGTTTCAATCGAGAATTGTCAAATTGCGTTTGGTATAAATACTTCGGCGATTAGTCCAAGACACCATTCAACGGTCACATCTCTTATCTCGGCTTTTGGGTATGTACATAGTTCACACAGCCTTATAGGGCTCACTCAATCAGCGGAGGACCTCATAGTTCCTGTGAGATCTTACAGTGTTCCTCAACCCATTATTGTCCCAATGCTGGGCACGGGTTTCCTCCAGTGTTCACGACCTGTAGCCAGGGATTTTTTTTATTTCACTGAAGTAGCAAACGAGCATGCAGTCTAGCTGATGGTAAGTGGTTACTTCCGCCCATGGACATATGTAAGCAAATTCATATAGAACAGGAGTTCTATCCGAAGTCGATCACACATGCTACTTCCGAGGACTGGGATTGTCGCCTTATATAAGCGAGCTGGCAACCACACCCTTCCACCGTAACGCAAGAACCGCTTCACGCTAGAAATAGGTGTGGCGGTGGTGAAGAGTTCCTAGTTTTAGTTGAACGCGCTAATCTCAGGAACTACTGGTTCGAATTGAAAAAATATTTTTGTGTTGAATAGTCCATTAATTAGAAAGGTATAGGCCATATAATGTCACTGTTTGTTTTCTTTTTCATGTAGTATCGGGGAATCCGCAGGGCACAGCTAGTCGTAAATAAAATAAATCGTGGATCTTGATATAAAATGGGTGTGGCAGAACCTTAACCGTGTATGCAACGGAACCACTAAGACCCATAGACCCATAGGTAGGATGGCATGCAGTCCATCTGATATGTGGTAAGTCATCACCAATGGACATCTGTAAACATCTTTATATAGAACTGGGGTTCTATTTGAAGTCGATCACACATGCGTCGCTACTCCCGAGGACTGAGGATGTCTCATATGAAAATGAGCCGGCAACCACCGAAATGTATCTCCTTAAAGTACTTATTATCTTTATGTAATTTATCTTGTTTCAGGATTCAGGATTTTAGAGTTCATACAATGAAGGTAATATTTTCAAATGTATTCACTGTTTTATTATCGTGACATTTTTTTAATGAAGACCTATGTGACACAACGGATACCATACTGTTCTGACATATAGTTATAGCCAGACTGGTATCTGAATGTTGAATTGAGATTTCTGTTCTGGGATTGAGTTTGTAAATTCAGCTTAGATGTCCTGCATGGCATCCTAAGAATTCCTAGCGCCTAGAATCGTGAGACTTTCGTTATTAATTTAGGACTATTATTGTAGTAAGCGTTATTTACATAAATACGAAGTAGCAAACGAGCAATCAGCCCACCTGATGGTAAGTGGTTACTGCCGCCCATGGACATCTGTAAGCAACTTCATATAGAACAGGGTTTCTGTCTGAAGTCGACCACAGATGCGTTGCTACTCCCTAGGTCTGAGATGCTCATATAAAAGTGAGCCTGTAACCACACCCTTCCACCGAAACGCAAGAACTGCTTCACGCTAAAAATACACGTGGCGGTGGTACTGCCCCGGTCGAACTACACTGGTTCTACCACCTGGCAAACCTACCACCTTTCATAATTGTCTATATGATCTAAAACTGAGTGTTACATTTATTTCAGATACTTTTACTTCTAAATCTCCTTGCCTTCTCCTTGGCTGAACCACCAATTGGGTATGTAGTTCAATTTACTAAAATAACTTAAAATATGAATGATGAAAAACTAAAAAAATGCGATTTTGGGGAAGTAACATTAAAAAGATTTACATATTAACAATTATGATACATGTAGAGAGCTTAATATTTTAAAAGAAATCTTTTTGTTCCCGTCTTTGAATAATGTTCAGGAGAACAAATAAAATTGAATATATAAATATGAGCTACTGTAAAGGAAAATATTTTAAATGATTTTCCATTAATTTATAGTTTTTTTTTTAAAATTGCATTTTATTTTTTTCACCGACCTCGAAAAGGAATGTTGTTCTAAGTTCGACTGTATATTTTTATGTATGTTTACCGATTTCTCCCGCGTTAGTGGACCGATACTCAAAATTATTTTTTCATTTCGTACAATGCTAAGATTATATATTTTTTCTCATTTTTACAGCGACAGCTACTCATCACCTTTATCTGGTCATAACCACGATGTGAATCTACGATCCGGTTCCAACCCAGGCTATGCCAGTTCTAGAGGTCTGTCAAAGCAGTATGGAGCGCCAAACGCCCGTTCTGGCTTGTCCCAAGAATACGGTGTCCCTGGATTCCGTGGATTATCTCAGGAATATGGCGCACCAACGACACGTGGACTCTCGCAAGAGTATGGTGCGCCTTCAGCTCGACTCTCCCAGGAATATGGAACTCCATCAACGCGTCAACAAGACCATAGCTTGCGAGGACTGTCACAAGAATATGGAGTCCCAAACCAACGCAACAGTGAAGACTTTTCACCAAGGAACTTCCCTTCGGATTCTTATGGAGCGCCTCTGCAGAGATCTTCGCTTTTCGGTGACTTCCGCACTCCCTCTGAAGAGTATGGACCACCTCAACGAAGCTTTGGGTCAAATTCCTTCGCAAGGAACCCTTCGCAAAAATATGGTGCGCCTGGTTTCAGGAATTCTCCATTTGGGTCTAACTCTCTGTCTCGCGAATACGGTGCTCCTTTCGGAAGATCTAATTTAGGTCATGGCATTGGCTCAGGCAGTTCAAGATCATTCAAAGCCCAATCTAGATCTTCATTCGGTTCTCAAAACTTCGGCGCATCTCGATCTCTTTCGACGCAATATGGAGCCCCCAATG
The DNA here is from genome assembly GCA_018249875.1 of Cecropterus toxeus. NCBI lineage: Eukaryota > Metazoa > Arthropoda > Insecta > Lepidoptera > Hesperiidae > Cecropterus > Cecropterus toxeus. Next base: position 3,424 of record DWNE01002864.1, on the reverse strand, counting down.
CAAGGAATGCTGACTACCATGGCTCCTACTCTCCTAGCCAGAGGAGTTTGAGCGGGACTTACGGCGTTCCTAATGAACGGAGTTTGTCCCAGGAATATGGAGTACCTTTAGGCAAAGCTGGGTTACAAACAAACGCCTTTTCATCTGCCTTCTCAGCCAGGTAAGTGACTCTTGATTTTCTTTGTTCTGTTTCTTCGTGACGTCTCATTTCAAAATAACGATGTGAGCATTTAAATACGATACTTGTATTACAATATAGTAGTAGTTACAATGCTTTTTATTTTATTTGTATTTAAATGTAAATAAATACAACTAAATAACTTATAAAAAAATACAAGACTGCAAAATATGTGGCACCATACTAGGGAGGGGGAGGTCTCACAAATGTAACCATCTGACAAGAACGGGGGAGGGGTCAAAAATCGTGAAAAAAGAAGACGTTATTTATGGATGGACAACTACCATGAATCATATGCATTAGTTTGATGATGTTCTCCAATGCCAGGTCCTCTCCATCAGCGAAGTACGGAGCTCCATCAGCCCATGACATGCCTTCAGATCAGTACGGTGTGCCAGACCAGTACAGCGCGTTGTCCAACGAAGGGTATGGGTACGCTAGGGGCGCGCTTGATGAGCTACTTAATCAGGTATGTTATCTAAATATAACACACACACGCTTTCTACACTCATAGCCCCACAGAAGGATATTCTCCTGTGTCGTGGGTGCCATGGATACACACACAAAGACGAATACACAGACACCCAGACTATCTACAATCAAATCTAAATTCATCATTCAGATGTCTGTCTGGCCTGGGAGCGAACCCGGAACCTACTGCCTGTCAGACCGGTATGGTGAGCGCATCACCGCGCGGGTCATCACATTGGGTGGATCTTGATATTATATTACTAAATTTAGGTCATAGACTAGTTCAATTAGTAAATGTTACATTTACCCAGAATAGTCTTCCAATATTTCGATGAGAAATAAGAAGCTACTCTCCACTTTTTAACACGTGTGATATGTTTCAGGAGCCAGCGAACTATGACTTTTCGTACAAAGTGAACGACTACGAAACTGGTAGTGATTTTGGACACACGGAGACTCGCCAGGAGAATAAGGCAGAAGGCTCCTACTTCGTGGTTCTTCCTGATGGCACTAAACAGGTACGTATCAAATGAACAGGATGGTTGCTACTGGTTTACATATATTTGTTTTTAATATAAAAATAGCAAAGAAGTCCACACGATCGTAAGTTGCCAGTGCCGCCCATGGACTTCTGCAATCAACCCCAAATACGATTAGAATCCTACCTGGCGTCGACTACAGAAGCGTTGCTACCCACGAGGTTAGAACGTTTCGGATAAATATGTCTCCCTTCAACACCCTTCAGAGTCAGATCAGGGAGTAGAGCTTAACACTGGTCATTTAGGCAAAAACAGTTTGGATGGTGGTGTCTCTTTAGTCGAACCACAAAGGGTTTGACCATCGGTCTTACGATGAGGCCGACGCAGCTGCACCACTAAAAGTAAAAGCTACATCTATGAAATCACTTTGAAGGTTTTAGAAGTGGTTTGACTCTGAAACCATCTCAATGCAATTTTTATTTTATAGAAGAAGAAAGTAATATCGAAATAATATCTTCCGGGATATCCTAATTCAGTGATATCCATAAATAAAGATTTCAAATATTTCCAGGTGGTTGAGTACGAGGCTGATGAACGTGGATTCAAGCCCAGGATATCAGTGGAACCAGCGGAGGCTTCTGGACGTTCTGGTGCAGGATACGACGACAATGCTTCAGATCTTGCTAGATCTGGCGATGGGCCTTATTAGTCGCGGAATCGATCAAAAGACCTAGAATTAAAAATGATAGAGGCTACAAAATTAGGATCATTAAAGATTAAATGATAAAATGACTCGGCTTGAAACGGATTTACGAGTATATTAATATTTATAAGGGACTTCAGGTCAGAAATGCCGTATGGTAAAACAATTGTTGACTTATTTCGTAGAGCTCTTAGCGCCTGATATTAATTTAACAGCAATGTTGTTTTCCTACGCTTAGTCTTTGTTTTTGAGATGGTTATGTTATAATATTAAAAGGTTTATTCGTTCAAATTCACTACATTACTGTTTTTAACTTTTTTTTAGTTGTCGTCGGTTGTACTTTCTAATTATATTGTACTAAAGTTTTGCTAAAGTTAACCTAACACATACACAATTTTGCCTTAATAAATTATCAAGCGCTTTGTAAAGTATTTGACGAAGATTGTAGATGTGAATACTCATTATTTATTGTTCTGTAGCAAATGTAAAAATGTATAAAAAATATCTCATAGGAGAATAAGATGAAGCTTGTGATATAATGTGTTTTAAACAAAATATATTACTAGGAAAAAAATATTTCTTTCAATGACCTACCTACCCTTTTAATTGTAACTGTACGAAAATGATATAATACATCGATATATCTTAAGTCAAATTCATTTAATTAATGAAATAAACATTTGTTTTTCATCTCGTTTTATTTAAATCGATTATTAAAATCAATTCTTTAGCTATGGAAATGTGAAAAACGCTTAGATTACGTTTACATTTCTACATTAAGTATACAATTTATCAATTTTTCAATATATAGTTAAATAATTAAAGTTGGACTGGTGGACTCATAAACTGCATCTAACTATAAGAAGCAGTCTGACTTGAACAGATAATGTACAAAATTTTTGAAGACATATTTACTATTGGTAGGTACTATTTTTCCTTGTCATGTCAGATTTAATTACGAGTACCTATATTCTTTCATATAATATATGTAGATACTCGTAATTAAATACAAATGAAAACAAGTCAACGCAATCGGGAAAGAAACTTGATATTAACCGAAACGTATTACGCGTTATAAAGTTCTCGATTATAATCTTAGTAATATTATATATGCGGATTTTGTGAGGATGTATTTGTATTTGTGTTTGCTATCTTTCACCCAGAAACTACTGATTGGATTTGAATGAAGTTTGGCACACAGTTTATGACCTGGATGGGCCTATGATAGACGTGACCCCGAGTAGATTATGTTTTTGAGTTAAAATATAATACGAAAGCAGCCCCGGATCTAGGGGGGAGGGGCATGCCGGCGCCTGTGCCCCGGGCGGCAAGTTCAGAGGGCGGCAAACCTTGCTAACGAATGCGGAACTCATCATTGATTTAACTTTGAACGTACACGTTGGCACGTATATGTTTTAATGACCACCAATTACTGGACATTTGATAGCTGAAATTATGGTAAAAATAAATTCAAGTAGACAGTATTACAAGTGGGCAGCATTTTTAAGTTTTGTTTAATTTATTTAATCCAGACAATATCCATATAATAATAATAATATTGTTAGTAATTACTTATTAACTATGTTAGTATTA
>DWNE01002863.1:0-17798 GCA_018249875.1 Cecropterus toxeus | reverse complement strand
GTTGATTCTTGGTTCTGTAGTTCTAGGATCAGCATAGGGTAATGGTATCCTCTGACTGTCTTAAGAGGTGACTGAAAAGAGCTTCTGGGGTTGCGGGCACCAAGAGTGGGAGCTCGAAACCCCTATCTCGAAAATTTTAATTGACTGTTTCAAAAGTGCTTGATAGGTATTGATAAATTTATTACAAGATCTAAATTGTAATGCAATGTAGATTTGATTCAATTCTTAAATATTGGTATTACAAGCTTTTGTAAAAAAATATATTTGAAATGATTATATAAATTATTATTTGGAATTTTCGCGTGGATACGCTATCGCCTTGCAGTGGCTTGTGAAATCATTGCGTTAGTAAACATAGTTTCAAAGTATATGTTACTATATGTTAGGACTTACGACCTGCCTGCGATGGATCACATAAATTATTACTCACCGAATAATATGTTAGAACGCTTTATGTTACCATCTTTAGGTACTTCCACATCCATAAATAAGAAATATACTACATGTTACGCTGCAGTGGTAGTCAAATAGAGAGTTACATCATATAAAATTGACATATATACGTATATTGTATCGGGTAACCATAGAGCCCTTAGTACAAGTACTTTAGAAAGTAGGTCACCATTAAAAGGCAAGACGATGACATTAGGCAATGCTGGTTGGCCTCGTAGGACGAGCCCTGCCTGCATTAGCCTTCAGACGCGATTCCGAGTTTTCCCCATTACCTATATATTTTATACGTATACGAGTATTAAATATGCCAACTGTATTTCTTTTAACATTGAAATTACGCCGTTAATCTTAAAACAACAGAGTGTCTTTTCGTGTCTTTGACTGCCTATATTTATTATATTTTCAAGTTTAAACCGCTGACATTATTTTAATTACATTTAATATCTATATAGGTTAATCCGCAAAATAGGACTTAAGACACTTTACACTTAAAATGTTGGGGAGGCAAATGGGGTCATGGCTCGGGCCATTTTTTTACAGCATGGAACTAGCAAACGAGCATGCAGTCCACCTGATAAAGCCACTACCGCTCATGGACATCTGTAATCAAGCCCAAGATCAGTCTTACCTGAGATTGACCAGCATTGCTGCCTCTGAGAACTAAATTAGAACTCCCATACCTTCAGACCACAATACAGCAGTGCATAAAACTGGTGATATATTGTTTTGCGCTCTCGGGCGGCTCATGTAGGCGGCAGAAGAATATTAAAATTTTTGGCGACTGTTTCATATTGGTCGCCAATTTTTTTTTGTCACGAGGGGGAAACCTTCAAAAGGTACCCAATGCCGTGGAAGCAACGCCGGGTTATATGGGATTTTTACCGCACTAAAACCTCCCCAGCGGCCGTCCTCAGCGCTGTGTGGAGGACTACGGGATCTCCAACGGAACACAACCGGAGTCCTCCAACCGCGATGCCCCTTTGGGGCTCTTTCCCGGTGAGCATTTTCGCTCACTGTGCCTTCAGGTGTTTACGATGGCAGGCGACCATACATGCCATCGTCCTTCCCGGGGTCGCTTGGCTGGGCGGCTCTAGCTCCCACTCTTACCACTCGCAACCCCGGAATTCATTCACACATACCTAGGTAGCTGAGTAATGGGTTTTTTGATTTGATACATCTATAGACGCAGGTTAACCTGCAGGTTGGTGTGGCGATGCTTGCCTTTATTTATTTTAACGCCATCTGTTATACATTTTTGAAGTTATTAAGTATCGAACAAAACTAAGCGGACTGCGGTGTTAGTTCGTAGGTGACGTTACTTCATTATGCTATACATTTGGTTCCTGTGGCAATTTTGCCTTTTATACATATTACCTGTACAAACACAATATTTTACATCTGTCAGGCGTCCCGTGACGGTTATTTTAAAAGCTTTTATTTAACTTACAATGTTTGTATGTAAATATGTTTGGGTCAAATCTTGCAAGCTGAATTTAACCTACTTATCAGTACCCGGTTGAGCTGAAATTTGGAGCGCACCTTTGGTTCTGATGACAACGCAATTATATGTAAACAATATTATTGTTTATCCAAAATGGCCGTCGCAACAAAATGGCGGATTACATATTTCAGTCCCACCTGCCCAATATGGGCATCAAATGAAAGGGCTTAACATGTAAAATACAATACACTATTGAAAAAAAAACTAATTCAAGATGGCCGCCATAACATTGATGTCAAAGCTTGTTGTTAAAAATATTTTTTTATATTAATTTATTTTCATAGAAGTCTCTACTCGGGGCGTAGTGTGAGCCCAACAGTAAAATAATTAAACACCATGATACACGGTTTTACTCAAATAAAGTTAAACTATCGTTCATTATTCGTAAAATGTGACTAAAGTTGACATTCGCTTGCGCTTACAGAGTAAATGTAATTAGTTACGAAATTACTGATATTATGTACGCGAGGTTGCCTAAAGTCTTTCAGATATGAAGGATGTCTTAGTCAATAGTAAACTAATTTACACAAATTAGTTCACTAAAATAACAGATTTTTGATCTGTATGCCGTTTCCAATGGCTTGCGTCATTTGAGAACCTGATTTAGAATATTATTCTAGATTTTTTCAAAGAAACCTTAGTTTTATGACTAAATCTCATGTTGTAGTTTCCTTATCAGGTTTGCTGATTAATATCTATACAAAGTTGTTGCATCTATTAAGAGACAGGTTATGTAAATGGCCATAAATATCAAATCCTTGCTAATACTATTTTGCATTTAGGTATAGGTACTAATGGACCAACGTGATGAAGCCCAAGGACATTTAACATCAGGTAAACTATATACTTGTAAGCCACTAATATTTGGTAAAAATGTGGTAATAGTGACACAAAAGGTTCTTGGTACCTTATAACTCCAATACCTACCTATATTTTTTTGGATTGTCAACAAATTTTCTTTCTTTTTGTAGCTATACGATGAGCTTTAGTGTTACCAATCAAAAATTTAAAAAAAAAACAATGATTAGGATCAAATGTTAAACATTGGTGAAAACTTGTGTTTGATCATTTCACTTTGATAAATAATTAGAAATACCTAACTATACGTTATTTGCAGACAAATTGGACATTCACGATAGGTTGTTTTTTGGATAAAACAAGTTGCAAAAATTTATTAACTAGGGTTATACAAACTATAATTTATGAAGATACGAAAATATATCAAAAATATATTGATATTTTTTTGGCAAAAAAAATGTGCCTTATAACGTGGTCGTAATAATCCTCATCTTTATATCTATATTTATAATTGGAGACAATATTTAGATCAATAACATTTATTTTCTACTTTGGAGAAACGTTATCTGGTTAAGTTACGTTTTGATCTGGTTTTGATAAATACTCTAGGGTAATTAGTAGGTAAATATATAGAGGTAAATAGTAATTCATGTCAGAATATAAGTTGTGCTACTTAGGTCTGCTGTTGAAAATACTGTTTCTCATCTTTTACAGTTTATAGTATAAATAATAATGATCTATTCACTCATATATTACTTATACACTCTCATTCTTAACTGAAACTTCGTGCCTATGTCATATATAAACCCCCAAAATTCACAAATACTCAGAGTAAGAACAGAAGTATATTTTATTTTCTTATGATCATGGCTCCGTCCGAATGTCTTTATAATTATGTCAGAATAGAATGGCACGCACTGCGCAATGGCGTCGTTGCATCGAATAATTAAAAGTTGTAATGATTATGTTCATGAACGCATTGTGATTAATACTATATTTATTCAACTGCGTTATAAAGAATGTAATGGTTAAATTGCTTGTGTTATATACGTCAATGTCATCGCCATTTTTTAGGCTAGAGCCTGATCTGTAGTTTATTACCGTATAACGTGCGTTAGAATCATCTTAATAGTCGTGACGATGGTAACTTCATTTTTGACAGAAGAATAAAGATGGCTTCTCACTGTATTTTCTCGCTTTCATAAATATGTGTCTAGTGCATAGCTTGTTCCACCAAAACCAGTAAGTAGTATGGTAGTAACCATGTTAACTGTGAATATAGATATGTACTAGCAACTTAATTTGTAAATAATAACATTCCTAATTATTTTGTATTCATTAAAATAAATACTATTTGCAATATCTTTTAATTTCTTCTCGTCATTTCTCTTTCCATCCTTTGTCTCCACTTTTACAGAATTGGTACTTTCGAATGCATGAACACTCCTTAATATTAGTTATATACATTTATTTACATTACTTTATATATATGTATTGGTATCGTAATTATAGTAGTATATCTAGTATGCATAAAAACGCTCAAAATTCGTATAAAAACGTATCCATGTCACCGTGTGTAGTTCTTGCGTGATACAATAGTAGTTTACCTCGATCGTTTGAGTGGAACGACCTAAATGCAGTCATACATATTCGATTATTAGCTATACTAATGAGTTAAAGTTCCTTGAAAATAATTTTATCTCCGTTTCACTTGTTTAACTTTTTATCCGTCGGTTCGCCTTTCTGTATCTGTTTTGCGTATGAAGTTCCTTGTTACCCGACTGCGTCAGAAGGAGGGTAATGTTTTCCGAGCGTATGTATATATGTAATTTTTTTGTATGTATGTCTACTTCTTTGGCATGCGCTGCAGCCCAAACGGCTAGACGCATTGTGACGTATGACATGTCAGTAGAATCGTCTCAGTTTGCAGAGTGACATAAGCTACATGATTTTAAAAATGGCGACTACAAATATGGTATAAAAGAGAGAGTGAGAGAGGGACGACTTTTTTAAATGAAAATTTAAATTAAAGTTTGTGGAAAAGTAGTGGAGATCATTCCAAAAATATATTTATTGTAATACTTTTACTTGACTATTTTGTAGAAAAAAACTCATATAAAATGTTAAATTAGATATATCGTTATAAACAAAAAAAAATGTTTTACGCAGTCATGTTTTTTGTTTTACTGTTTTTACCAATGTTACTAGTTCCCTTTAGAAATAGTACTATACTTTTAACTCACTAATAACAGTAATAAGTTCAGTTATCATTTTAACGATAGATGTTAAGTGGACCTGATTGTAAGTGGTCAGTACTGTTCAATCACACTCGTTAAGAGGTCCAATTAAGACAAGGGTTCTGAATTCGATCACAGATCCGTACAGTTACACTGTATCAGTATCTCTCTGGGACTTTAGATTTGTGGTTATAAAAATATCACTCAGGTACTAATTGTTTTGATGATAAATTTGTATGAAATTTAGCATATTCATTGTTTACTTTTTAATTTATATAGTAATCTGTACCCTATTACTAATAGATAATCTACTTCCTCCGTTAGGAGGAATTGTTAAGTTATAAAAAAAGGCTAAATCCATTCGTAGAAATTTGGAAATTTTTAATATCATGATCGTATCGATATTTAGACGTATTTTATACGATGATGCTATGAAAATGGTACATCTATTCCGAATATCAGATAGAAAAAATATAAACTTGGCAAAAAAACCTTATTATTGTAGCTGTAAAACCAACAATAACATAATAATGTAAGGTTCCTGACACTAAAGTGTATAACACTAGCGATAAGGTGTTATGCTTAGAGCATTCACTGTAAGATAGATAAGCATTTATTAGTTTTGATAGAGGATAATGACTCCTATTTATAAATTTAGCTCATATTTGAACGAACAGATACGTTATCGTATCTAATGATGATTCAGATTTAAAGCTTTCGGTAATTGTAAAACTATTAACTAAGTATCTATAATTTGTGAATTAGTTGTCAAATTAATTTTATATCACTTACCATATAAGGGTCCGACCATGATAAAATAGAGAATAATAACAAAAAATATCTGAGTCCTTAATCGGAAAGCACGTGGTCTCAAGGCAACCATAACTGTATTCGCCACAAGTCCGAATATTTCATTTAATTTCTTGTTTACACTGTTTTTTGACGTCTGATCTCCATCTGTTTTAGTTTCCTCATCCGTTATAACGTCTTCTATTCTTAATATTCCGTATGTAACAGAAACTATGTGTAACACTAGTAACAAAGAAAACACACCGTAATATCCGAGAGCGCGTAATAAAATACCGCTGAGCACTGTCCCTGTGGGTGTTCCTAAACTAACACATATCGCAACTAGTCCCAGACGAAACGTCCTATTCTCCACAGTCGTTCTGTCTGCCATGAAGCTGTACATACCCATAAACATAATTATATAACTACCAGTGAACGCCGCGGGTAACGCTTCGATTAACGCCGTTGCAATTAACGATAATTCATAAAAATAGTACGTCGCTAGCAGCAGACCTATATTCGTGATTATCTCTCCAATGAACGGGAACAAAATGCATATTTTTCGCTTTTTAGTCTTATCGCTCCATGCTCCGATGAATAACGCCATCGCAGCTGGTATAGCCGTTTGTAAAGGAAACTTCCAAGCCATTACCCGCGCCACTAATGACTGCACCTGTTTTACTTCCTCATCCAGTCCTGTAGTATTTCTATCCCTTATCCTGTCGCACACATCATCTCCGAATTCGAAGTTCACTCTGCACGATTTTTCCAAGTGCATATTTTGCACCGCCAGCGAAGATATCGCCGTACTCATCATGTAAATAAACAAACATGGTTCAACAGTTGTCTCTTTGAAGAAGTATTTAATCTGCTTTATGACACCTTTCGATTTTTCCCGCCACGATCTCTTCTCTATGTTGTCCGTTAGACGTATATTAGACTTAGTCAGGTCTACCGAGCTGCATATATTTACACTTGAACTCATATTAATACGCAATTCTAAAAGTGAGAGTTAGTAAAAGTGGAGGCACTATTTGTTATTCGAACCGCGCACAACACTAAACTTTGTACGAAACGCTGGCACCCTTTACTGTCTATACGCTTAATCCGTGGCTTTCTGACTGTCGTTTCCAAAAACCAGAGTTGTTAATGTCAGGTTGTAAAATGAAGCGCGATATGAGAGTGCGCCGGCGCATGTATCGCGAGGCACTCGCATCTCGGCTCCTACGATAACAGAGGTCTCACCGTAGTCGACACCACTTTTAATAAAATAGCGCATTTATCAGAGCACCTTGAGTTACGCATCACACAACATTCTTTACTTCTCTTATCACAAAAACAAGGCTGTTGTTTCCACTTTTACAAATTTAACTATGTAATTATTATTTGAATTTATTTTACAAATTTAAATATGTAATTTACAATCCGAAATTTCCGATAAGAATTATTTAAAATTAACGCGACGAATAGTAACACTAACGAACAGAAACTGTGGTACGTGTTGAAGCAATTTTTTAACGATACTAACCAATTGAACATTAAACAAGAACAAAAAAGATGTGCAAAAAATTGGCCGTAGTGTAGATACCTAACGGAAAATCTACCGACTTAAAATTAAATACAACTTATAAATACAAAACATGTCCGATAAAAACACTGAGGAGGTGTTGTTGTGTGTAAATATTCAGATATAGTGAGTAATAAATAAATACCTCAAACATTAAACAATATAAATGCAATATTAAATTTACACGTATTATTAAGACGGGTAGAACTATTATAAGAAATAGAGAGAGGTTTAAAATATTCCTATACATAAATATCCAGACAAATTGCCTAATGCTTTAAGAAGTTATAAGATTTACGATACAAAAAAAAAAACATTGACAATACAGCCGCACAAAAAATGTAATTGTTAAAAAAATAACGATACTAAAATTGTAACATATTTAATTGGAATTTAAAATTGAATTTGGATTTTATTTGATAACTATTAAATATGATAAAATAAATTCAAATAGTGCAGTCGAAAACTTATAACAGTTTAAAGTTTAAAATAGAACCGGAACAAATATGTACATAATTATAAAAACAGCAATGATGTATATTTTTTGTCATTTTATTCTTATTATATGTACAGTAAGTGTGGTGTACGAGTTATGTATTGACACTTGTTTAAATACCTCTTTATCGCAGGAAGGTTAATGTTTGTCACGATTGTGAAGACAAGTGGCGCAACACACGTCACGGCGTTTGTTGAATTTTTGAAGAACTAATTCAGCTTATTCTCTTGTAATCACCATCATATTGACGGCAAGTTCATTCACACTTATTCAAATATTCATATTATTTTCATGTAATGAAGTGAGTCATCTTTTCTAATATACCTGAGAATGTTTTAAATCGACTGCATATTAAAGTACAATAAAAATAATTAATAAAAAATATCCTTTGTTGTTTTTTTTATATTTGGGTCCGTCCCGTTTAGTTTGATATATTCTAGTAAAAGCAATTATTGCGTCGTCTAAAATTTTAAGGCAAACTAGATATAAAACAAGTTATTATCTCTGGGGACTTATCAATGTTTGAGTTAACAAAGGTATCTCTAGTAATTAAAATTAAGATGTCATAAAAATATCAACGATTTACGTATAAAGTACAAAAAAATATGCTTATTTTAATAAAATGTAACGATTCTCGTTTTATTTTTGTAATTAATTAATTACGTTTGAACAACTTCCCAAAGGAGAAACATTTTGAATTCGTAGCAAATATTTACGGATGTCCCACGGTTTCTCGGAGATGTCTATAGAGGTTATTTAAAATGTATTGTGTCGCTCTAGGCGTTTTGGCTTTGATTTTCCATTTTGTGGAATTTGAAAATCCTGTATAATGTTTTCTCGAAATCCCGAAAAAAGAGATATGTGTATATAATTTAACGTTATAACAATAACGTATTATATTTTTGTTCTTTCATTGATCAAGAGAGCAGGGGTGAAATGGCTTGTTAAATGTAAAAAATGTTAAACTGTTCATTTAAAATGAAAATTGTAGGTAACTGGGTATTAGCAAAATTTTGTTTAAAAGTTCGACAAAGGGATATTTATTCTCTAAGATGCTTCTCTACTAAGACACTTATAATAAAGCTGAAGCCTTAAAGTTTTCGTAATAGGTAATTTCTGCCCTGGCTCATCATAAATTGACCATTTTTGGGTTCCACATTGTCTTGTATACTCCAGTTCACTTATAGTTAACATTCCATGTAAGCTTTTGGATTTTCTAATTTATTTTTATTCTACAAAACATATGAATGAAATACAGGGATTTATGATAATAAAAATAATACATTGAATACACGTTTAGTCTGTGTAATTAATATATTTCGTTGTCGAAATTCCATCATATTATATCTATTTAATGAACAGTCGTAGATATACAAACAAACATACATACTTGTCTTAAACATTCATTATTGTACTTTCAAATTAAATCAAATTGAAATCGGTTGAGTGCGATTAAAATTATGCAATTTTTTGCGAATCACATACATCTTTAACGCTCTGACCTTTTTTTTTGTTTTCGAGGGGGAAACCTTCAAAAGGTGCCCGACGCCGTGGAAGCGACGCTGGGTTATGTGGGACTTTTACCGCACTAAAACCTCCCCGGTTGCCGTCCTCAGCGCTGTGTCGAGGACTCCGGGATCTCCGTAACGCAACCGGAATCTTCCAAGCGCAAGCCCCTTTTAGTCTCTTTCGGTATTTACGACGGCACGCGACCACACGTGCCGCCGTCCGTCCTGGGGTCACTTGAATGGATGGTTTGAGCTCCCACTGTTGCCGCCCACTACCCCGGAAACCCACTTTTAGTCACCTCCTACGACAGGCAGGGGATACCGTAGCCCTATTCTGGTCCCGGTACTACAGTGTTCTGCGTTCTTCTGCAAGTATCTCAATGAAAATATATTTAACAAATCTGCGTTTTATTACAAAACAATGATATTTGTCAATGATATGTGAAGGAAACACTTAAAACGAATGAGACAATACGATAGAACGAATGTGGATCCAATTCGACAAGGGAGTTACTACCGCCACTCCGATTTACATAGAGCAGTTGCCTTTTAGTGATGTCATGGGGCGACTATTCTGCCCTCAGAACCGCAATAACGGAAGAATAATAGTGGAAGAAATTATGCACCTCTATCTATGATCTAAGCCGAATGGCAGTCACTTAGTTTAAACGTAAAAATCTAGTTTGAAAATACCCTTTCTCTCAATTTACTAAGTGATATAATGAAACGACTTTCACGAAACATCAATTTTCGCGAAACTTACTTGGAATGAGATACGCCTTTGTTTTTCTGAGGGCAGTATTTTAGTCCTTAAACCAAGCAACACATGTATGATTGACTGCGAATAGGACCCAGTTCTATTATGCTTATTAACATCCATAGGCACCAGATAGGCATCAGATGGATACTTATTTCCTACTTCAATGTAAAGGAAACCCAATGGAATAATTGCCAAATTAATTATGGCAATAAAAATGGCGCTACAATAATATTAAAGTTTGTCTTAATAAATGTAAAACGAAGAGACCTACTTACGGAAATTCCGTCATTAAATATGTAAGGAGGTTGTTTTATCAGTTTTGTAAGCACCAATTAAGAGAATGTGATCAAATTAATTAACTTTCACTGACTTTCTTATTCTATTACACTTGTAAACGACAGATGGCGCCTTTGTATTATGACCAGTTATCTTAATGTTCATTTTAATACGTAATTAAATTATTATAGGTCCTTCCTACATCCATCTGGTAAGAAATAAGGGACAGGCTGTTTTTTAAACGCTTTCTACACTCATAGCCCTTGATAGGATTTTCTCTTGTGTCGTGGGTGCCATGGAAACACAAACATACAGACCCAGAAGAGACATGTCAACTCATCATTCAGATGTCTGTCAGGCCGGGAATTGAACCCGGGACCCGAACTGCGTGTATGACCGGCATGGTGACCACCCCATCACACAGGTCGTTATTATAGGTAATGTTATATGTTATCCTTATCACCATATTATAGGTAGAGTCTCTTTCTCTTATTTAAAATCGGTGACCTCAAGAAGACAACAAATTTTAAGAAATAGGAGAACCGAAATCTTTTCCTCTAACATAAACTTTTCTACACTGAATTGTTTAATTGACCAATCTTTTTTTTGCCGTTTTAGTCGGAAATCAGCCAAGTTTCCGCCTACTTCTTAAAACAACAGAACAAAATCCTTCAATAGTAATAGTAAACAATTTAAAAAAAGGAATAATGATACGTTTACAATTTAGGATACATGTGGCGCCATCTCTTATTGATTTAAAATCAATGGTGTTTTCCACTTTGATCACCCAGGTGATATCACTTAGGTGATCAAATGCAACTTACTGATGTCCTTTGATCAACTGAGACATAATCACCTGGATAATCACAGGCAACTTCAAGAAAACATGTTATTACACTATCACCAATACAAAACACGTAATACATTATCACCAATCCAAAATCACCAATGCAAAATACATAAAGTTGCCCAAAATTATGAAATGATGAATGATGATGATAATAATATATTTTCTTGAAGTCGCCTGTGATTATCCAGGTGATTATGTCTCAGTTGATCAAAGGGCACCAATGAATCGCCTTTGATCACCTAGGTGATCAAAGTGGAATACACGAAATCAATATCGTCAAGTGCAGGTTTGAGATAAACTGGAGTGAGTGACCGACAGGAACATGTAACTTTAAATTTACAGTTATTTGAAAACTGTCACTAAAATGAACGTAATACTCCAGATTTTGGGTTTAAGTGCACATTTAGATTAAATATCCTCAGTTAGTATAAAACAAAGTTATTCTCCGCTGTCTGTTTGACTGCCTTTTACTAAAACAACTGATTTTTCGTCGATTTTGACTAATAAAAAGAGTATTAAATGCGGATGGTTTCTATGTATTTATTAAATACGGAAAAGCGAATTAAGAAACGTACCGAAGTATAAACGCGATATAAAAAATTAAATGTATGATATAAGACCAAGTTCAAAGATAGTGTAGAGGTTTACTTTTGTCATTTTATTGTAGGTTTACCTTTGTGTGTTCTATGTGTTTTATAACATTTTTATGACGTTATTTAAGTCGACGTTTGTTTAAGCACATATTTTGTGCATACGTATTACATTTGATAACTAGTCACATCGTTAAACATTAAAACAAAAAACCCGACTGCTTAAAACGAAATTCTGTCAAAATAGTCAAGTAAAAGTATTATAATATATATTTTTAGATTACTTTATTTAGTAGCTTTCATTTGATACCCATATTGTCGTAATAGTAAATAACGCCCCTCCCCCTTTTCTTCTATTTCCAGACGCCATTTTTTTTTATTATATAGCCTATGTCACTACGTAAACTGAGACGATTCTAATTATATGTCAAGCCGTTTGGGCTGTAGCGCGTGCCAAGGAAATGGACGTACTCGTATTATATACAAACATACATACATTCATACATACTAACGCTCGAAATCATTACCCTCCTTCTGAAGCAGTCAGATAAAAAATTGAACCCTTTACAAATCTTATCCTTTATAATCTATATTTTTTTGTTAAAGTCTGTATTTTTGCAGGCTGCTGGGTTTTAGTTTGGTGTTTTAGTAAATGAGGTTTCAACTTAGTTTTTAAGTATAGAAATAAAAGTCCGAATTATAAAATAATATATTATCTTGTGCCATTACTTTGTAATAGATCCGAAGTACTCCCCTGAGATTTCAGTCACGAATAATTCGCAGCGTACATTAGAAGCGGGGTTATGGAGGAAAATATTGCATTGTCATTAATATCAGGCGCTTAATTATATTAACAAGACACTAAACAACGATTTAGTAACATAATAATATTTATGAACAACTTTTTGCTTATTTCCTATATACAATACTAGTTGTGCCACGCAGTTTCACACGTTTATTAGAGAACAATATATTAAAAACAAACAAAGATAGCGGGATGTTATATAGCCTAAAACCTTCCTCGATATTTAGTATTCAACACAAAAATATTCAATTCGAACCAGTAGTTCTTGAGATTAGCGCGTTCAACCAAACAAACTTTACTTCTTTGTAATATTAGTATAGGTAACTTACGGTTATTTAATTTAATATGTAGGTGTAACAGATATGGACGAAATTGGTTTCTGGATCCGGTTAACGCCAGGAGTTAAAGACAATTTGGTTTATATTCGAGGATATATGAAATAATCTTCAAGGACTGAATTGTTTAGGTTAGCTTAAGTTAGGTTTAATAGAACGTTATCAATGTCTTTAAAAATAAAGATAAATAATGTCATGTCATACTAGATTATCTATACTAACATTATGAAGCAGTAGAGTTTGTTTGGTTGAACGCGTTAATCTCAGGAACTACTGGATCGAATTGAAAAAATAGTTTTGTGTTGAATAGTACATTTATTGAGGATTAATATTTGTTTGTTCTTTTTTATTTAGTAGTGGGTGAAACCGCATGGCACAGCTTGTCGATTATAAAATACCTATTAGAGTTAAATCATAAAGTATCTAAAAAAAACATTGAAATTTTTACAAAAATACCACTTCTCATACAAAAATTTAATTACTATGTCATAACCTTACAAGTTTAACACCAGTACGACATGCTTCTTGTTAATTACAAAGTGTAAATTAACATCGATTCGACAACATTGTAAGTGCACATAACTAAAGCACAGTAACGGCGTTATCGTGTGCGTGCATTTCTTTTTCGTCTGGATTTTTAACTGTATCCTTTTCAAGTTTTCTGTGTATAATGTACAGGAATCTGGAATAAAAAAATGAAAATTATAATTACATTTTCTTGATGGAAATAACATTTAATCACATTCAAGTTGTCACGGACATTTCTTACAAACTTATATTTGATGACCGCGTGGCCGAGCGGTCACCATACCGGTCTGACACGCAGTGGGTCCTGGGTTCAATCTCCGGCCAAACAGAAATGTTAATGATGAGTTTAGATTTCTGTTTTGGGTTTGGGTGTTTGTCTATTCGTCTTTGTGTATTCAAAGCACACACGTCACAGATAGGATAAGATGTTTGCCTCATTAATTATGGCAGTAAGCCGGAATTTCACTCTAAAAAAGAACTGCTTCGCGAAATAGATAGTATCTAGTAAGTAACAAAAGCGAAATAGATAGTATCAAGTAACAATACTTGTTCTACTATTATTAAAATTGAACCAATAATATTATTGTACAAAGCCCAAAATGCATACAAGATCACCTGGGTTTAATATTATCTAAAATGATAAAGTTTAAATATTTTACATTTTTGTTTATGTATCAGCGTGATATCCAAATTAATGCAAAAAGCTTCCACCGATATATTTAGGACAGGGGTGAAGAGTGCTTCATACCTCCTTTTAGTATGCTTAAACTTATAGATTCGTACAAAGATTAATTAGAAGTATTTGTACATAGATCTACGATTTGTAGTAGTTTCTCAGTTTTCGAAAGTAGAAACGCATCTGTGATCAACTTCAGATATAACTCCTGTTACGGCGACAGTAACCACTTACCATCAGGTGGACTGCATCCTCGTTTGCTACTACATTCTTATAAAAAAAAGTTAAAGTTAAAACTCCTCGCATAATAATTAAATTTGTTTTACTATTTAAAGGAGAACATAGAAATTCTTATTTCTGGCTTACGTCTAAACGTCTGTTTAGACGTAAGCCAGAAATAAGTGTCATTGGTTTGCCTCAGCTGAACAAAAAAAAACAAAAGTAAAAAAATGGAACTGCATATTGCACCGATTAATTGCCTCTAAAACACAGGGTCATTTACCGCCACATGCCTGTAAAAAGTGTAAATTACTTCACACGGCAACATTACTATTTACCAAAGGTAATTCTAGTTACAATCTTGTGTATTTTAAGTAATGGACATACCGGCATATAAAAACACAATCGACAACAAATTCCGACATGTACGCAGTGTGATTGAAAAAATGGCCTAGACCTTTAATATTATTAAACCAACAGCTGGTACTATCAAGGCATTATTACAGTAATTGTGCCCATTTATATTATAAAAGTATTTCGAAATTGTGCTATAGTAATACGTGTAATTTATTCGACAATACCTTTTTATATTTAGAGCTTTGTTATATCTTATAACAATTATTTTTTTGTTTAAATAAATATAGATACATGGATTAAGGCTTTAGTCTCTCCTAGTGAACCTTGAAACGTGAAAACGAACACTTTTTATGATTAAACAATGATTATAATATTTTAACGACGGGATAATCTGCAGCAATGCACTATATACATAAAATAGAAGTGTCCGAATGTAAAAATAAATAAAATAATAATAAATAAACGCTTTCTACACTCACAGCCCCACATTAGGATTTTCTCCTGTGACGTGGGTACCATGGACACACAAAGATGAATACACAAACACTCAGACCCAGGATTGGATCTAAACTCATCATTCAGATTCCTGTCTAGCCGGGGATCGAACCCAGAACCCGCTGCGTGTCAGAACGGTATGGTGACCGCTCGGCAAATACGAGCAGTATAACTCGGTATCAAAATAATAAAGTACTTCAAATAATTCAAGCTAGTAAAATCGAACTGTGTTTTTCTACTTACAATAGGGCACACCCTCGCCTCTAACGCGAACGAGGTATGCAATCTTTTTTGGGTTTTTGATTCAAGTGTGTTATTTTCAAAGGAACTTATTTTTTTAATAATTGATGTTGTCGATCATGAGTCTAAAGATTCTATACAACTTATTTTATACCAATATATCTTTTTCATTACATTTTCTGTAATAAAAGCAGGCAGATCCGCGCTAACGAACTCGTTTTAAATATTTTTTGTTTGGACACAAATGTCAGAAACAAGACCTACCTCGGAATGCTGTACCGTCTTGTCTCTATTTCAGTATATTATTCTAAAGGCAGAAGAAATATAATAGGTACCGATGTAATAATGTTGCTTAGTAATATTCTAATGTATAAAATACTTATTTCAGGTTATTCAGGTCAGTATTTCTTTGCTACAATTAATATGATTAAGACAATTAGATATGAGACAACTATAATAATATCAAGTGAATTTCTAAGTAGATAAAGTAATACAGCATGTGAGAGAGACATATTCATACAAATATATATACACACACTTATTATTTATATGTATACATATAGATCTATATATATTTATAGATTTATAGACGAGAAACTTATTGTTGATTAAAATTTGTGACAATACATAAGGCAATACTAACAATAGGCTGATTCATACAATTTCTATTTTATAGTATTATCAATCGAAATACATTTATGTTTTACAAGATACCTTTTCATGGACATTTTATGTTTAATTTCCCAAAAAAATATGTCTTGAGGTTTATACGAAACTAACCGAAACGTTTATATCGGGTACGGTTATGGTTAGGAATAAACTTTTATTACGGATATCCGATAGTTTCCGTTTTGTTCCGTTTTGTTACGGTTACGGAATTCCGTAACATCCCTGGTTTTAAGGTAACAATAAATTCATATTAAGGGCCCTGGTGCAGTACACCACTCTTTCCTCTTAACACACCCGTTTCTAGCGTGAATCAGTTCTTGCGTTTCGCTGGAAGGGTGCGGTTGCCGGCTCACTTATATATGAGGTGACCATTTCAGTCCTCGGGAGTGGCAACGCATCTGTGATTGACTTAAGATAGAACCACTTTTCTAAATGAAGCTTACAGATGTATATAGGCGGCAGTATCCACTTACCATCAGGTGGACTGCAATCTCGTTTGCTACTTCAGTCTGATAAAAAATAACCTCGTCTAGTTATCAGTAGAGAGTTGTGCACATCCATCCATCCATCAGCCTTTCGAGGACCACTGCTGAACCCTTCCCGGTCTTTTCTAAACGGCGGCACTCCAACCAGTCCTGTGCCTACTGAATGCAATGGTTTCCCACTGTCTTCTTCAGGTCGTCGTTCCACCTGGTCGGGGGGCGACCTGTGTTCCTTTTGCCTAAACGTGGTCGCTACTCGAGGACCTTTTTCCCCATCGGTTGTCGGTCCTTCGAGCGATGTGGCCGGCTCATTGCCACTTCAATTTTGAGAGCTGCGTCGGTGATCTTAGCTCGCCTACGGATTCCATCGAGATAATAATAGATTCATAAATAGAATGGCAATCAACTTACATGAATATTACCAAATCAGGTGTAGTCATAACAGCTCCGATCAAGTAAAAGGCACCGGGCAGTGTCTGCAACGTCTTACTGTATACTGAGCCGTAGAGTGGTGTGTAAACGACTGGAATGATCGCTTCCACGAAGCCAATGAGAGAACACATTTTTCCTGAAAATTTAAGTTAATAGTATTATTACTATAATAATGTATGTATTTCTACCTTTTGTTTGTTTTTGAGAGGGAAACCTTTAAAACGTACCCAACGCCGTGGGAAAAACGCCAGGATATCCGGGATCTTTACCGAACTAACCTACTTTATTGATGAAGATATTAGCTTACAGTGGAAATTATGGACAACACTTTTCTTTTTTCTATATTTAAACAGCCTTCTATATATTTTTTATGTAACAGTTGTACAACAACTTCTGCTAATTAAGTTATTTTATTCTATATCAAGAGTAAAAAAACAGATAAAGCAATCCGACACGCATCAAAACAACATGAATTTATCTGAGTGACTTTGTGTACGTGTTACATTTTTTATGCATGGGTTTTAAGTGATGGAAATGTATAGCCCTAATTACATAGGTTTATTGGTTGGTCTACACATTTTAAATTGGTTTTCAAACTTAACCGGGATTTAGCGTGAAGCGCCAGGTGGTAGAAATAATGTAGTTCGACCGGGGAAGGACCACCGCCACACCTATTTCTAGCGTGAAGCAGTTCTTGCGTTTCGCTGGAAGGGTGTGGTTGCCGGCTCACTTTTA